>CM055880.1:22674125-22844125 GCA_029582165.1 Portulaca oleracea
TGGATCTTTGGGGTCCTTACAAAGTGTCTAATATCAATGGTTCTAATTACTTTATTGCGATTGTTGATGACTACTCGAGAACAACTTGGACACATCTTCTTGTTAGTAAATCGGTTGTGCATTACATTCTTGCTAATTTCATTAATATGGTATTTGCTAATCATGATTCTCGAATATGCACGATTTGTAGTGATAATGGAGCAATTAATGAATCATGCTTGCTCTCATTTATTTGCTAATCATGGTATCATTCATCAACGATCTATGACTTATACACCCCTGAAAATGGCATTGTAGAAAGGAAACATAGACATTTGTTAGAAGCGCCAAAGCTTTGCTTTTCATGCGACTTTACCTAAGAAGTGCAGGGTGAATGCATTATTCTTTTTCGTACATCATCGACAAATTACCTATGGCTAACATAGGTTAGAAAAGTCCACATGAGATCTTTTACGGTCGTGCTCTGATCTATCTACATTAAAGACCATTGGTTGCTTATGTTATCTTTATTAGTTTTACTAAAAAGATAAATTTGATTGAAGGCTACTCGTCCATTCTCCTTGATTACACCTTTGGCCTTAAAGGATACAAATTATATGACATAACTTCTCACAAACTATTTCCTGATCGTGATGTATTATTCCAAGAGGACAAGTTCCATTCAAAGTGAAATTAAAAATGATGACTCGACAGCGATCTTTGCTCGGATACATGATTATCGAAGTCTTGCACCTATGACCCTTATGACATTTCTCATACTACCAATCTTGCATCTAATTCTGATCAAATTCAGAGATCGAGTTGTTTACGATTCTCATTCTTACGTAGATCTTCCTTCGTTTGTAATAATAATTACGGTTCTCACGAGATTCCTATACGCACAATCTAACAATGTCACTAACGTCATTGATTCTTACATTGAGCATCATATGCACTGTCGGAAATCTACTAGACACAAGCATCGACCAGCGTAGTTGAAGGATTATGCCTGGTCCGAACAACGGCGGACATCTCATCATTCCTCTCAACTCGGTCTCATGATTTCACATCTTGTGTGAAACAACCCTTCAACTTGAAGATTTTTCTCACTGTCTCGGTCTTATGTTACTTCTCTCTCTCTGTTTGTAGTTCTTATACACGAAAACCATCAAAGTGGGTATTGCTATGGACATGGAATTATAAGCACGAGAATCCAATGGCAGGAACTTATCTCCTTACGTCGAGGAAATGCGCCCTCACTTCGAATGAGTATACAAAGTCAAGTTTAAACTTGATGGCTCGGTTGAAAGATCTGAAAGCAAGACATCGATCGAGTTTTTGCAAATCAAAGATAAAGATTACAAACATACATTCTCTCAGATTCTTAAGTTGGGCATAACTTCGTTTTTATTGTCTTAGCTCTTTGCTAAAACATGGGATCTACACGACTAGACATCAATATGCTTTCTTACATGGTTATATAGATGAAGAAGTATATATGCTTCCTCAAACCAAAAGGATATCATAAAGCACGGCTTAGTGAAGTTTGTAAGTTGGTGAGATTCCTCAGTAGTTTGAAACAAGCATTTACGACAATGGAACCTAGAGTTAACCAAATTCCTCATTCAACAAGGTTTCACACAGTCCACAAGTAATTATTCTCTTTTTCCAAAGTCTCATCCACGATTCTATCTATGTTTTGTATATGTGGATAATCTTCTTATAACGGAGATGACTTTGAGGCATCGATAATCTCAGCAGGCACTTCATTCTAACTTCACATATAAATATTTGGGGCTTGCTAGCTTTGCTAGGTACTTTCTGGTATAGAAATAGCGGATCCTCAAGGTACCTTTCTAAATCGGAGAAAATCTATCTCATATTTACTCATTTGATTTGGGTCTCAACGCTTGAAGGCTACCAATTTCCTCTTCCTCATGGCATGAAGTTTATCTTTGGATAATGGAACACCTTTATCGATGTATCTCCTTATTGAAGGCTCGTTGGCGATTGCTATATTTAACACTCACAAGACTGACATAAGCAATGTCGTTCGACATTTAAGTCGGTTCTTATGGAATCCTACTTATCTTCATTATGCGGTTGCCTTGCGTATCCTCGGATATTTGAAAGGAAATGTTAACAAAGGTCCTTTTTATCCTAGCAACAACACTCTACAAGTTAAGGCTTATTGAGATGCAGTTGGGGTAGTTGTCGATTTCGGCTTGGTCCTTAGCGTACATTGCGATTTTCTCGATGAGTCTCTCATTTCATGGAAGACTAAGAAACAAAGAATTTGTTTCTAAGTCATCGGTGAAGCGTCTGGGGCTATGTCGGCATTTGTATCATAAATCAAGTGGATAACTTAGCTTGAAGACTTTCATATTACTCGACATGGACCAATCACAATCTTTTGTGATAATAATGTTCTTGAGCATATAGCGACTAACCCGGTATTTCACGAGCGGACTAAACACATATGTATTGTTGCCATCACATCGAGGATGAGATTGAGCGGCCTCGTACAAGCGACTCGTGTATCCACCACGATCAACTTGCGACATCACGACTTATTGATTTGACAACCTGACTTATTGATTTCAAGGCTTGGTTTGGTCGACACTCCTCGATCCTTGCTTTTTTTGTTGGGGATGGGAAGTATCATTCATCATCGATCATCGACCATCCTCTTATGTTAATGTCGGTTATCACAAGATTAGTTTTAACTCTAATGCTCTTCTATTATGTATAAATAGTCTCGGCCTTCTCCTTACCACATACTTGATGAAATAATATTTTGTGCTATTCATTCTCTTCCTCTATATTTACGAAATTTAACACAAGTTCATTTTCGTTGCATTTGGCACGAGGAAGTGAAGATAAGTAGAAGGAAGAGAATCCAAACCACAACCAACGCCTCCAGTAGATGATCATCATCAACTTCCCTACGATATCTTTGGAAGATTTGGGTATATTGATCTCTGAAACACCTTAGAACCAGGCAGAATGCAAAGAGTAGCATACATCATAAAACCCCTCATGGAAGCTCTCGGGGAAGCGATAATCAAAATATTATGGAAAAAATGTGCGGCGACTACTTGTTTCCAATTCAAAAGCCTTGTTCCTGCCTACTTATGGTGAAGCACCAACTCTATCTACAACTTGTCAACTACTGAATAAAATTATAGAGGGTATTCGATGAAATGTACCACAAGAATGACCTACAAAAGCAAAATTCGTAAAATTCGTTGGAATTTCATTGAATCCCAAATTACGAAACAAACAACTGACAATGCCCGCATATGAGTCACTAAAAGTGGCGGTGGTAGTGCCTGAAATTAAGAAATCAATACATAACTTGCTCTTAGATAACAAAATTTTGAAGCCGAACCGAAATGAAAGCAAACCCGATCCTGACAACATTGATTCGGCATTTCAAATGAATAAATTGAATTACGAACAATGCCGATCTGTTGCTCCCTAATAGATGCAAAATTCTGCAAAGTAAGGCCATGGTCCTTGATCCCATCAACAATTTCTTGAACCTGCACGGCTGAACCCTTGATCTTCTTTTGCTTATCCACCTCTAATACCTTATCCATAGCGCAAGATTGATCATCCCAGCCCTAGACAGGCCTACCCCGTTTGGAGAAAGACCCGACCCAACCGGGCGAATCTTCTGACCCTTTTGATGGGCATCCTTGGCAAGTTTCTCGAGATCCGAAACAGACTCGGGTTGGAGGAAATTAGGGTATGGACCTCGTGGGTCCCACTCCAGTGGAGGCAGTGTGAAGATCTTGGGAAGAGAGGCGTACTTAAGAGTTGGGCTTTCTTGTGCTTGGCATCTTGGGGAAGGGAAGGAGTAGTAGGTGGCCGCATGACAGGAAGGAGGAAGAAGTACCGATGTATTTCGGGTTTGGAGGAGGAGGAGGCGAGGGGAGGAGAGAAACCTGAGTAGCGAGGGTGATGATGGAGGGGTTTAAGGAGGGGTTTAGGATGGGATGAGGGTTTAGGGTTTTGGTGGGGTTGGACGTCTGAGATTGGTAGTGCTGGGGGTGGCGCCGGAGTAGATAGGAAATGGGTCGCCGGAGATTAGATGCCCGGTACATGTTTGATGGTGGTGGGTTAACCACTGTAGGCTGCGTCGAAGCATCGAGAGCAAGCGAGGGCCAAGCGAGTGGTGTCGCGCGCTACATATTTTATCGCACCGTGTGATGACACGATGCGCCGCGACTTGTAGGCTTGCACCCGCCGATATTGAATGGCGGCGTCGAGAAGCGGGTAGAGTAAGTCGCGCGCGATACGGATGTTGTGCGCGACACGGCAATTCTGCGGAAAAGAGCGCGTCTTCTTGAGATTAGTTTTAGGGTTTTGGGATGTTTTGTTCCTTCTATGAATACCCACATACATTCAGCGTTATAATCGTCTAGTTTTCATTAGTTTGGAGTAGGATTAGAGTAGAATTTGGTAAGTGCGATTGAAGTTGAAGAACTAAAGGATACATATCATACATTTTAAAGCCATAAATTCTCAGCGACTTGGTGGAGATACCCATCTTGCAGATTGAAAATGACTTATTTCATCTAGATTTATTTCATCATCAAATTTCACATTTATAGCAATCTGATCATGACCCTTATAAATATACTTATATAGATATTTCACGACTTTAATAGTCGAACAAATTTCAACATTAATATGACTATCAAACTTTGCAAGTAAATATGGATTATAAGGTATAACCCATCGATTATCAAGATACATCCACGCACTTTAACTTTTTCACGGTATTTTTGCGTCTATATATAGGGTAAGAGTTTTTTCTCATTGTTGTAAATTCAGAAAATGCTTTTGGGAAGTGATTCTTACATTCTTTCTTTACACCTTTATTCACCATGCATGGGTTGTCAGGATTATCATCCCCACATGGACCATGCGGCATATGTTGTAATAAAACAAGCTCGTAAATGTGGATTATGTTCATTTGGAATTTCAACATAAACATACTGATCATAATCTTCTGAGTGTCTTATTTTAAACTGAGGTTTCAAAATAATCAAAAAATGTGCATGCGGTAAACCCCTGTTTTGAAACTCAATTACATATACATATGCAGCAACATCACCGAAAATCTTTCCATCAATAATTTCATGTTTCAATTCCATCAATTTAGCATGAAATACTCGAAGCGATTAAATTAGGTCTATCTTGTGCTTTTCACGGATAATAATTGTTCTATTATTTAGGCCATGCAGGATTACATGTCATTGTAAGGAAAATATCTGGTTTCCTATACTTTTGAACTAATGTCATCGCATCTAGATATCTGCGACGCATATCCCTCGAACCTCCGATAAAAGAAGCCGGTAGGATTACAGGATGACCTACGTTAGATCCTTTTCTTTCACCAATATCAAGGTATCAACTATTCCTTTATATAAATCAGCTCGAATAGCATCTTGATTGTTTCTAAAAAAAAATCTAGGCGCGTCCAGCTCTAAGCAACACGTTAGTCAAATTTTCTCTTATTTGAAATAAATAGCAATAATATTCTCTACGAGACTTCTTTTGCTGCCTTTGCGTCAAAGTTTCTATTTCTCCTTACAACTGCATAATATGCAAAACTTTAGTGGATTTAGCATATGACAAATAATTAAATTGTTTTTTAAAAAAATAAAAGCAAAACAAATACTAACCATTATTTTTAGGGGTGAGCGCGGATCGGTTAACGGATCCGATCATAAATTGGATCGATTAACGTATGTTCGGATAGTTAAAATCAGAGTAAATTACATTTACCCTACCTGACATTTGTGATAATAATTTTTGCACACCCGACATTTGGGAAATAATTTTCACCCTACCTGACATTAAGTGAAAGTGATTTTTAGCGGTAAAATCTTGTCACTGCTGATCGAAAATGAGGAAATATAGTAATGCCCTTATATGACTATGTGAATGTATCATGTTGTCCATTAATATTTAGAAGAAAATGACTTAAATGATAATTTCATCGTTTTATTTCTGCTGAGAAGTGATCGGATTTTGCCACTAAAAATCACTTTCCCTTAATGTCAGGTAGGGTGAAAATTATTTCCCAAATGTCAGGTGTGCAAAAATTATTACCACAAATGTCAGGTAGGGTAAATGTAATTTACTCGTTAAAATCATGATCATGTATCCGATCAGAAAGTTTGATTAACGGACTTCGGTTAACGAAGTGTCGGATAATAAAATTTGTAATCCGTATCCGATCAGAAAGTCTCGGTTAGCGGATTTGGATCGGATAAGCTATATCCACGTTTTATAACGCACTTTCGTACAATAATTATCATTGTTCTTCTTACCTTAATGGGTTCAAAATGGTAAACTTTATGTATTGTGTTACATTTCTATGGTAATGACTACTAATTAACAACAAAAAAATAACATTTGAAGGGTTCAAAGTTGAAAAATAATTGTTTTGGATTTTGGATAAGCGGCGAATTATACGTATTTTTCAACCCCGATCATATCGATCTATGATTCGTGGAAAAAATTCGGATCGGTTAACCAATCCGACTTCAAAAATTATCCGCTAATTATCCATTTTTGGATCGGATAATCGGATTTTTGGATCGAATGCAGATTACGAATTTTCGCCCACCTAATTATTTTCTTCATTTATTAAATCCTCGGCATCTTGGACCAAAACTTCAGTAATAGGAAATGTCATATTAGTATTGGTGCAGCGTTTATTAGATGTTCCTTTAATTCCTTGATGTCATCCACTTTCTCCAAGGAAATAACAAAGGTATTATAGAGGATCATAGCAACCATAATAGTGATATACTCTATGACTCTTTCCAGATTTTCCAAAAGCAATCATATGTCGACTTTCATATACATCTCCATCCAACCAAATTGCCACTTGAAAAGCACTTGCAGCATTAAAAACACGTTGGTCTGAACCAACATTGCATTTTAACATAATTTTACTTTCTTCACTAATATCAAGTTCACGTAATGATCGGAAGAAATTTGCATAGGGATTACACTCTAGTACATTCCTCAATGTACTTATTATCTTTGGATATAAACTGGAAAAAAATCGAGCTCTATTTTCCAACTCATGTTGAGTATCATAGAAATATAGTTGCAAATATTTTGGTCCTTTCTTCTGTTGGAAGTAAGTCATCTATAAAATGGTAAATTTGACCCTGAACTCTAAAAGTATAAACTCCATTCGAGTTTCTAGCTAGCGCTTTGTCATTATTCACACCCATTGAACTAAATGCGAACATATTATTATAAAGACGAGCATATGTCTTGAACTGAATAGACAATGGGTCATTTAATGTGAACAACTTCATTAACTCTTCAGGAGATTTATTAATTGCTATTTTACTTCACCGTTCTCACAACAAAATCCTTTTTATTCATTGATAAATTTTTGCATAACATTTGTCACGTTGTTGGTTCAGGAGTCTAAAAATGCAGTTGTTGGAACTGCCTTCTGACTACCTGCGATGATTTTACCATATTAGTGCATAAAATAGATCATTTGTAACAATTAAAAAAAATAATAATTTGGAAGAAAAGAACCTACATGAAGATACTCCAGAAGGCGCAGCTCTCACCATGGAACATTCAGTTTCTTCTACTCGTTTTCGTCTACGATTATGTGGTCTTCGTTGAAGTGATTGATCTCTTCGGCTCTCAACATGGCCTAATTATTGTTTTCAGTATTTGTGTACTAAAAATTATAATAAATTGAACAAAATCATATTTGTTTTCAATATCTATGTGGTCTTCGTTGAAGTGATTGATCTCTTGGCTCTCAACAAGGATTGGTAAGTTCATGTAGAAATTTTTGGAGCTGGAAAAGTGCTTGGTCAGCTTAAATGATGGGGACATGGATTCAATGAAGTCATTAATTCAAGAGTTCTCATTTGAGGTGCAGCTAAGGCAAGTCTTAGGAATAAGTATGTCCTGCCTAAGTTAGAATTTTTTGTGAAATCTTTTAATCGAATAATATTAACATTTTTTGTACAATGTTTAGAGAGTCTATAATTGGTCTGTCATGTCTCATTCACATACAAATACTTAACAGGAATCCAAAGGCAAGTATAATAGCAGAAAATGACTAACAGCCGTATACATAGACTCAAAGTCACATGTCACTCCTAGATTGGAATTTTATAACCCAAACAAATAGTGCTTGGATATTGTATGAAAATACTTTAGATACAAAAGAAACAAACCTGTTTTGTTATTATCGCAATCATTTGTAGCATTTGGATATTGTCGAGATCTCCAAATCGACATTCCTGTATAGAGACAAAAAGTATCATACGTACTGAACTACTATGATTTCATTTCTATCTTTGGGTTTTATTAGCTGTTGATACGGAAATGGGTTGAATTTGGTTCAACGTTTTATGGACTTTTAATTAAATAAATTTTGCCTTTGGCTTTGAAATGATTAAATTAAGGGAGAATGAAGTTGTTTGGGACCATTGTCTATCCCAAAAACCATTACTTGACTTTGTAGTCTTCTAAAGGTGGCAACAATGTCATGTAGTGAAGTGTGTAAAATAGTAAATTAGTGGTCTTGTGGATGTCATATAATGCAACATTCAACAGGAGGAGATTACTCTTACATTTAGATTTTGATTTAAATAGGGATATGATTCTTACAATATATCAAACTAATCAGCAGGCAGGCAAAGCTTAAAGGCATCATAAGTATGGCTGTGATCACTCTGATTATGTATGGAATGGAGACCGAAAGGTGTACAAGTCATAGCAGGAATTATTAGGAATCCCCCCTAGCTCCCATTTAATAAAATATATTAGTTTTTATTTTCCATGGGAGAGATGGCTGAGTGGGCGAAAGCGTCGGATTGCGAATCCGTTATGCGATTCCTTCGTATCGAGGTTGAATCCCTCTCTTTGCGTTTCCGTTAATGGCTTAATGGTTGATTTATCTTTCGAATTTTTTCAATCTTTTTGATTTTTTTTTTAAAAAAATTATGAATTCTATATAATTACAAATATCAAATAGAATTTTTTTCTATTTTTATTTTTCATTTAGAAAATTAGAAAAAATCTCAGGCGGCTGAAGCACCCTTGTAACAAAGCTTGGAGACATGTTTTGATGATGATGATGTTAATGTTGATGATGCCTAATTGTTTGCCAATTTTCCTAACTACTTTTATTCAATATTATTTGGCCTTTGGAAATGGCAGTGAATATAAAAAAAAATTGACCAAAATTTTTCAATATATACCATTAGATAGAATTACTAAGATTAGATTCAAAATGAAAAATATTATCTTTAGTATATAATATTACAATTATTAGTAAAAAATTATATAAAATTATCAATAAAAAGTAAAATTGTAGACCTATGGTCTTGTGGTCCCTAGATGCCATATAATGCAGCATTCAAAGGAGCAGAATAGTCTTAGATTTAGATTTAGATTTGAGCAAGGATATGACTTGAACCAAATTTTTTGCGTCCTTCTAGAGTAGTGATTCAAGGTGAAGCCACTATTGTTGCTTAAAGCTGCTGTAATCAGAATTGAAATTTGGATCTCAAGCAATAAGAAAACAATTTCAAAGGTGATCTATGGTAAGCCTCTGTTCATATCGTGCTTAGGAGTTTTGATGATAAGATGACAACTCCATTAAGAGCAGAGGAAGATAGCTCAGGGCTCAAAATTAATCTAAAAACATGAACAAATAATATTTGAAATTGCTACTTTCAAAAGGACATGCTAAGGCTAAATTTGCTTGTATTTTCAGTTTGCCTGATATCAAAGGCTACGTGGTATGATTGTGTGGGAGAGTGTCAGTAACAGAAATACACAGGTCATATTCCAATGTTGACAAAAACCAAGAAAAATAAACTTTAGCTTAAACTACAAACTCAAATAAGTAAATCATTCATACTCCAACTCCTCTTTTCTGAGCAATTTGGATGAGAAAGTTAGTGATAGGGTACTATATGACATCCATATCTAAGCTGGCCAAGTAGTTGATTTATACATTGCACAAGACAGGAAACTGATAAGCCTAAGGGTTCTGCCTTCACTAAGCATGAACAAAGAGGGTGCAGAGCATGCTGTGAAGTTTTCACTGACCTTGTCAAACTTAACAACAGGACATTGAAGTTTGCAGTTAGCACACTAATCACACCTCAAAGATCCACACAGAGAAAATCCAAACAATAATAATAATAATGTTTGTCTCAAAGCCAATCAATTACTCAATTTCCTGAAAATTTGTCAGATTAGCATTTTTAACATGTGCATTTTAATTTCATTTTGATGAAGTTGGGGTGGTTATACACTTCAACTCATCTGATGTCGTACTTGGTATGGTGTCTCCTTACCACCCCCGCCCTTCTTCCACTATAAGAGGCTTCCTTAATGAACTCCCATTACAATTTCTTTTTGTTCTTGACTTATATTGCATAACCTACCACTGGACAATTCCCTATTTTCATGTGGTCAGGCTGCCTCCTTATTGCTAGATACTATAAACTAATACAAGTCATGAGGTGCTCTCCTTTGACATGGAGTGATAGATTTAGCTATGCCTCTATCTCACGTTTCCTAATGTTTCGATGGCTTCTTCTTTATGTTGCTTATGGTAATTAAGGAATGCAAAATAGATAAACTTTGGCTAATGACAGGATAATCCGTTGAATGTGTTGAATACTTTCCTTGGTTGTGAGTACAACTGACAACTATTTCAGATAATAGCTCCAGTTTTGTGGATAGCATAGGATGTCAACTGGCATACAAATCATAACTCAAAATTGTTGCTTTTGTAAAGAAAATAGCTTGTTTTTTTGTTTGAACTTGTGACCAGCTTTTACTAAAGGACTATCTCTAACAGCTCTGATAACTAAAGCACCAGCAAACCACATGATACTTTACTGTTGCACGGAACAATTTTTATACATACATAGCAATACATATATGCTTCTTAGCTTCAAATGTTGAAACATACACTCCAAACAGCTGCTTTATTTTAGCAAGGAAACCAACTTATCCCATTTGATTGGAAATAATTTTTTTGCAAATGATTCTGTGGCCTCCCTTGCTAAATATTGAAAATTTTAACAAATTGTATCAGTTAGAAAGACAGAGTATTTAGTTCGCCAATGCTACCAAATACCCCAAAAACCAGCCCAAGCACGACTGTATATGTCATTTATACAACCAATGATAACAATAATAATAATGCTGATAATGAAACCCAACTCTTCACATGCATGCACAAAATCAATAAAAAAAAAAAACCATAAATCATACCTGGATTATGAATTAAGGTCCCCTTAGGCTGATGATTGAGCGATCCACGATCCCAGCGAACAAGCAGAACCCAATTTGCCCAAATCAAACCATAGAATCAGGCGATGCCGCGTGATTGACAACTGCAAACAAGAAAGATGGATTGAAATGTGTCAACAGAAAGCGTGACAAAGAGAAAAAATGAACAAAACAGCACGACCGAAACCCTAAATTGCTCGATAGAAAAAGAAACCTGGAAATTCGGAACAATTTAGGGTTTACTGGATGCTAGATCAGTGCCAGTCTGAGACAGAACGCTTACAGAAGACCAGAGCGATTTAGGGTTCAAGAGTTCACTGAGGCTGAGAAAGCGATGAGAAGGATGAGAACGATTACAGAAGAAAACACGAATTATGAATTTGGGGTGAAAGTGATGAGAGTGGGGAATCCAGTTTCTTGCAATTTTCATACACAAAAAATAAAAAGAAAATTAAATTAATAACGACATCATAAAGGGCAATAACGTCAATTAAAGATTGACATCTAACCTCTTATCAATTTTTATAGATATTGCATTTTATTTTTAACTTTTTCTACTCAAAACAATTGTAGATTTTGCTTGACTAGCATTTTCAAAAGTTTGTTGATAAATTAATTTCATAAATTTCAATACAAAAATAAGTAGTGTAAACAATTTTGAGCTTGAAGTCCTTTAGAGGATAGATGTCAACAGCTGAAAAAGCTATCTTTAAGAGCGTCTTGTAAAATCGTAGTGTTGATCATTACCAAAATTGAATATTTCATCATCGCTTAATTTTTTTTCAATTATGGTGGTTGAAATTTTTTTATTATTATTTTGTTTGATAAATACGATTAACTATTGTGACAAGTTACTTTGATTAATATATATTAATTTTAGTCTTTAATGTAGCATCAACCATTGTTGTACTTTTTAACTATGGTAGTTGAAAAAAAAAGTTCAATTATAGTATAATCTTCTTAAAATATTAAATTATGTAAAAAAAACATTATGCTTCAATAAATAACATTAGTCAATTATTTGTTGAAACAAATAATTTAGATCCTTTTTTTAGTAACGTTGGCATTTCATTGCAGAACAACGGTTTACAAACCCTGATCATTAGGGAAAGGATATATTCCTAGCCCTTGTGGCCAAGTTATGAGCTTCCTTAATTGCCATTGGGAATCTTTTCAATAGAAACAAAGTCGAAGATAAAAGCGTTAAGCGACAACTATGAAGGATATGATGACATTGCATAAGGGTGCGTTGTCAGTCATGAAGGTAGCGAACCACGTGTGCAGTGTTTGTGGGGACCATAACGAGTTAATATGGTGTGCCCTCATGTAGTGAGACCACATTCCACTGCTTGGAGTTTCATTTGATTGCGGAGACAACCCGTAGGTGGGGATGTTACCTTTAAAGATGATATTGACCCCTACCTTAAAAAACATAACATGCACCTCCCCTCTTTGAATTTGAGCACCACAGGCCGTTACAATTGAGCAATCCCGGTGGGTCACCTATATCCCCCATGCGCCAAATAAAGGATTTGAATGTTAACTTAGGGGTGTGTCATTTGCTCTACGGACCACCGTCGAAGGTTCGATAAGCGTGATAGACTAGATGTCTCATCGTACCCATGAGAGTTAGCTCGAGTTTGGTAATTTCTTTTCAAAAAGTAGTGGTTTGAGCCACTCCATATACGGAGGATGCATGTGAAATTTACACAAAATAGGTGTCGGTCTTGACCTCGGTTAAAGAGCATGACCATCGATTGCGCGACGATGGAAGATAGAACAACAATCCGATTGGTTGTGGAATCCCATATTCGATCGAAGCACCTTTGCTCGACAAATGCATAGTCTCGAGAATAGATGTGTGCTTTTTCAAGTACATGCCGCACAAGTTGCAACTTGTTAGTCGCGTGATCTCACCTAGCTCGATGATTTGCCGTTGGTAAGGCATTGTAGAAAATTTTCTAGTAATTTAATTTCCATTTTGCCCAGCTTGTAGGACATACCCTCGTGTTTGTAGCGGTAGAGATGGTTTTCAATGTCGACCATGACAAAATAGCTTGACTTCACCGTGTAATTTACATCACTAGTGTGCCCCATACTATTTGTTCGGCGTCGGTCGTTGCCCGGACTAGGAGGGCGAGGATGTTTCTGTGAGAATCATGGTTGATAATCCTCCTTATGAGGGCATTCCCATGTACGACCACGAGCCATTAGAGTCTTGGTGATCGATTGTTCCATTCATGTGGGTTAAGTTAGATCATAGACCAGAGAAATGTTGCCCCACAGAAGCACGGACTCAGACACGGGACACGGACACGGGGACACGCAATTTTTGAAAAATTAAGGATACAACACATTGTCTGACACGTACCTTAATTTTTATATAGTACTTCAAAAAATATCACATTTTTATTTTAAAAATATTTGTTAATGAATATATTTTCTTTAATATGAATCGTAAAACTATATATATATATAACATAAAATCTGATAAAATAATGGAAGACGGACAAAGTTATATGAAAGAGGGACAAAGGTATGTGTAAGATGGTAAAGCAATAGGAAAAAACAATGATGTATTGGAAAAAGGATATCACAATTGAGGATGTCTATGGATCTGGCTAGCCGAAAATGTGATGCTTGTCAATGATTCGGAAGTGTCCTAAGGTTGGGATACGCATGCCCACCATGAGTCTTTCAAGTGTCGGATGTTTATTTTGGTAATTATTTAGGGGACACGTTTTTTCGCGTGTCTGACACGTATCCGAGGAGTGTTCGAGAGTGTCAGTGTCGGATAGGTATTCGACACGATTACGTGAGGCTAACAGAAGTATTCATGCTTTATAGCCTGCCCATCTGCTCTTGATAACTCGAGTTGTTTCACCTATCTTATACGGCAGAAACCCAAAATTTAGCTTTGCCATTGCCCTTCTAAGTCCTCTCCATCGTCACAACCCAGGCCTGTTGAACGGCACTCCCGGAACCATTGGAGAGGCAGATTTAAACCTGGCCTAGTAGAGACTTCCCAACAAGGTATTAGGGTTCCACATAAGACATCAAACTTGCTTAATTAGTGAAGCATCATTGAACCACTCAATGCGCCACAAGCCCAGGCCCTCTAGTCCTTTCGGTTGGAAAAGAATATCCTATGACACGATGTTTGGACTTATGGCTGCACTCATCCAAAAGAACTAGGTGAGTAGTGAGTCGATTTTTGAGGCTAGTGAGGCGGGACTTTGTAGCTGCAAGGATGTCTTTGGTTCATGTCGAAGAACGATATTGATGAGAACCATACGGCCATGATTGATAGTAGTGTTTCCTTCCACCCTTGCAAGCCTTAGCTCTTGTCGAGTAGAAATGCATGGCGAGTCGTTTATTTATTTCGTAGTGGGGGTAAGCGGATAGTTTTCAAATGTCTCAATGACATCATAACCAAAGATGGCTCGAAGAACCTTCACTTGATCCGGTTGGGTGTTTGGAGACGCCATCAATTGTGATTTGGAGATGTTAATGATTTTTCCTGAAGCTACGCAGAAGTCGTCAATGGACCTTTATAAGTTAAGATAGTGTTCCGCCAAGGTATCTGTGAAACAAAGGGAATCATTTGCAAAAAATAGGTCGGACACCTCAGGTGCCCTCTGGCGATGCAGATCACTTTGATGACACCCACTAACTGTTGTATACACAGTTTTGTTGAGAGCAAATTCAGGCAGAGAATGAACAAATAATGCGATAGAGGATCCCTTTGTTAGAGGCCAACCTCGGGGATAAACACGGGAGAAGAGCGACCATTGTCGACAGGTTAGTGCTTTGTAGTATTATTGGGAATGTCAGGCAATGTTCGATATACTTAGAGTTTAACCCAAAATAATATCGTGAATATATGTCTTTGCTAGAGACCTCTATATTCGGTAATTGAATATGTAATTACAACTATACTATTTGGTCCTCTTGGGTCACACAATTAGAAATGTTGGAGTTGATTTCTATGAGAAATCACCTCAACAGGCCAAGTTGGGCTCACGCGGATCGTGGTGAGTGCACTTGTGATTTGTGGTGGTTATGGCTGACTTAAAATACATTTTGGAGGCTAACACAAATCGTGTTGGGCCTTAGACCGTGTCTTTTGAGTAAGTCGGTTATTAGGGTTTTAGTTAACCCTTTCCCCAGTGTCTAAACACTATAAAGGTGTCTCTTTGAGAGATTTAAATCGAGGCTTGAGACTTTTAGAGAGATATCGAGTGATTTCTGAGTTCCTCTCTCTCTAGTTTGACTATTGTTTCTTGAAACAAACTACATCATCTGAAACACATACATCTTAGATTGATATACTGTCGGTCGGTCGATCTAGCAATCGAGTTCCCAGAGTGTTGCGTGGAACTACGGTAGAGGATTTCTTTATTGGAATCTCAAAGGTCAACCTCTACATCAGTATGATTAGCGATCAGGTAATTACTAAGCCTCTGCAATTGTTTATTTCCTGTGTGATTAATTGTTTTGTAATTTTTATGAATATTCCGCCAATTAATCTGTGTCTATTTAGGAAATAGATCACCTAAAACCCAACAATGACACACTGCATCAACATGGACACCCACTGTTGGGGGAAGCGCAGCCTAAGGAGCAATTGGAATAGGAATTCCCACTTTACTCGGTCGTAGGCCTTATTCAAGTCAACTTTGATGGTTGCATAAGAGACCCATTGCTTTTTACCTTTAAGATAATTAAGGAGTTCATATGCTTCCCGACGTGTCATGATTAATTTGCATGGGATGCATGCATTTTGGTTTAGTCGATGAGGTGGACGATCTGGTCAGAAGTCGATTTACCAAACATTTGGCTACCACTTTGTACACTGTGTTGCACAAACTAATAGGTCGAAAGTCCAACATCCCCTGGGGTGAGTTGCACTTAGGGATGAGGGTGATGTAGGTGAGATTGGTTTCCTTGAGGAGGTAGGTCAAATTTAGCAATTGAACGGCTCCTGCTTGCACATCAATTGCAACAATTGGCCATAGCTTGTCAAAAGACACCACGAGGCTCTCGTGCGGTCAGCGCCTTGAAAGGGCCTAGAGATTTAAGGGCCTAGTATACTTCGCCTCTATGCGGATGGGAGATAGACTGGATGTCCTTGTCACTGAGGTGTTTGTCATAAGACGAGAGGCAGATTTGCGTGAATCTGGCAGAGACTGATTCATTCGCTACTTTCTTGGCAAAGAGACCCTGGAAATGTGTGACTGCCTCTCTGGTGATTGTCTCTAGATCGGTGGACCACTATTCGTTAGAAAGGGGAAGCCCCTTTATCATAGTGAAGGACTTCCTGATTTTAAAATGTTAGAGGAAAACTTTCGTCACTTTGTCACCGTCATTTAGCCATCTCACCTTTGCGCATTGTTTCCAGTACAATTCGCCCATAGCCATGGAGGATTCACAAGTTTCCCGTGCTTGGAAATACGATGCTAAAGCTGAGTGTTCTAAGTCCACGGCTTTGGAGGTCTTGTTGTAGTACTTTTAACTTGTTTAGACTGTCCTTAATTGGTGCGTGTCGCTTACGCTTCCATTCGGTGCACCACTGCCTACATACAAACTAGATTTGCTTGAGTTTGGATATCAAGATGAACATGGTTGACCCTACTGCGATCGTTGGCCCATACAAGCTGTAGATGTTGGCATCGTCCTTCGCCTAAAAAGCTGAGCCTCTGTCGGTAGCCAGCTTCCTTCTCCGAAGTTGGTCTCCTTTAGGACAAAGGACCATAGAAATATGGTCGGAAAAAAGAGTTGGCAAGTTATGAATATAAGTTGTGGGGAAACACATGAACCCACTAGGGTTTAGATAACCACGGTCCAAAACTTCCCACATCATATGGTCCTCGTGCCATCTGTTTGATCATGTGGGTGCGATGCTTGGGATGTCAGAAAGTTCCAGGGAGGACCTCCACTATTGAAACTCTAGTTGTCGTGGGATCATGGTGGATCTCCCTAGCTTTTGATCATGAAGCTCTACTTGATTGAAGTCATCCAGAAAAATCGTTGGTCCTCGGTAATATTGACATAGTTCACTGATGGTTACCAAACTTCATGTCGATGTTGGACGACAGGATGGCCATGGACCAAGCTCAAATGTATATTAATTTTGACTTTTTAAAGGTTAAATATAGCGTTTAACTATGCTAAACAACCTAGACCCAAGTATGATATTTGATGCATGATTCTTTCACCATAGTTCCCCTTCAAGAGTGGAAGTGCTGAGCGGAACAAAGTATAAATGCATTATCCACATACCATAGTTTCACACACTAGTATTAAAGTATAAATGTATCTCTTAGCAACTCGACACCAAAATTGTCTTGGATGTATTAAAGTTGCTCTGTTGAATGAGTGTCGAAAAGAAAATTAGTGGGCTCTTACGGGTATTCAAAAGCTAATGTGGGGTAGGATTCTAATAGGAGAAGAAACAAAAACAGAGATTCATCCCAAAGTGCCACAAGTCCAGGAGGAGATCAAAATCAAGATCCTTAGATAAAATATTTGCCATTACTGTAATAAACCAGGTCACATTCAAAAATTTTTGCAGGAAAAGAAGCGGGATAAATCCTAGAAAGACAAGAGAAAATGATAACTTCTAGAAGAAAGAATGCACTACATGGCACGAGAGACTTGGTCGCATGAGCAAAAAGGCATGGATGCTCGCGAAGAATCTCCTCGATGTTGTAGGTATGAATTTGAAATCATGTTTTGATTGCTTATCTAGAAAACAACATTGTGTAGCATTCCACGGATGCCCACCTTCTAGAAGAAAGAATGTACTTGATTTTGTTCATACTAATATGTGTTTTATAGATGTTAGATCACATCTGGTGCCCGATATTTTGTGGCGTTTATTGATGATCACTCTTGGAAAGTGTAGGCTTTTGTGTTGAAAAGCAAAGACTAGGTGCTCAGAAATTTCAGAATTTCAAGCTAGAGTTGAGCGTGAAACTAGCAACAAGATTAAGTGTGTCATATCGGACAATGGTGGTGAGTACAAGGGAATTTGAACATTCTTTGCAATGTTGAGGATCAAACTTGAGAAGACAATTCCAAAGGCGCCTCATTTCGATGGAGTCGTAAAGAGAATGGATAGGACAACTAATGAAAGAATCAGGTGTATGCTATCTCATGCAAAGTTACCTAAAACATTTTAGACAAAGGTTATGTTCACAGCAGTGTACTTGATAAACCTTTCTCCCTCAATTCCACTTTATGATATGTTCCACAAAGAGTATCGTCATGAGAAGATATATTGTACAAACACCTGAGAGTTTTTAGATGCGAGAGAATTTGTTCACATTCCGTAGATGAGAGGTCGAAGCTTGATAAGAAGGTGAAGCAGAGAATTTTCTTAATGTACTATGATGGCGAGTTTGGGTACAAATTACGAGTTGATTAACGGAAGGTGATTAGAAACAAAGATGTTGTGTTCTTTAAAGATCAGACAATTGTAGGCATTGACAAGTCAATGAACCTGATTCTTCTTTTGTCACTAGAATACACCCAGGTCCAATATTTCCTGATCCAACTCCTCATGGTCATCGGGGAGATGTTCATGAAAATGATGGCCATAGTGATAATGATGCTAAAAAAGACCATTATGATGATGATGATGATCATCATCATCATAATGATGCTAAAACTTCCACAATGATGGTGGTGATGATGATGACGATGAAGATGATCCACATGATAATCTCTGCCTGAGAGAACCTCGATTGTGAAGATCCATTAGACAAAGGCAATCTTCCTCGAGATATCCTCTCGATGAGTTTGTGTTGTTGGTGATGGGGTGAGCCTCTTATAGGAAGTTATGTCACAAGCACACATCGAGGAATGAGTACGATGTCATGCAAGTTGAGATGAATTCCTGACATGAAAACCACACTTATGATCTAGTGGAGTTGTCAAAAGGCAAGAAAACACTCAAGTACTGTTGAGTGTTCAAACTGAAATATGGAGAAGATGGATCACCACCATGCTTATAAGGCTAGGTTGGTGGTAAAGGCTTGATCGGAAGAAAGGTGTTGATTATGATGAGATTTTCTCTCGATTGAAGATGTTCTCAATCGAGTTGTACTTGAGTTAATTGCAAGCATGGACTTAGAGATTGAGCAACTTTGATGTGAAGGCGTTTATATGGAACAACTTGAAGGCTTCGAGTTAAGGGCAAGGAGAAACTTGTTTGCAGTGAAAATGAACTTATATACGAAACAAGCACCTCAATAAGTACAAGAAATTTGAGTCATTTATGATTGAGCATCAATTCCACAAAACACATATAGATCATTGTGTGTTTGTGAACCAGTATCTCGGAGTTGACTTCTTGATTTCTTATTATTTTGATGATATATTAATTGTTTTGAGTAAATTAAATACTGATGAAGGATTGTGGCCTGCGAAATAAATTTTAGGCATTACTATCTCTTATTGAAGTAAGAAGTTTTGGTTATCCATAAACAAAAGAATAACTTTAATTTTAGGGTTTTTGGCTCAAAATAATCCGAAGTCGGAGGCTTGAATTCGCTGTAAATAATCCAAACTCACTTTTTAGCTGAAAATAATCCAAACTTTTAACCTATTTATTCGGACTAAAGCGAAATCGATTTCCGACGTCGGAACTCTGGAGGCCTGAGCACGTGTTTCTTTATTTGATTTTGGTTTTGAATTTATGTTGACCGGGGTCTACATAAGTGACGATCGATGGCGCGAGAAATCGATTCGGTTTAGTCAGAGTAAATAGGTTAAAAGTTTGGATTATTTTCAACCTGAAAGTGAGTTTGGATTATTTTAAGCCAATAACCTCGACTTGATTATTTTGAGCCAAAACCCTTAATTTTATGTAATGAATTGTTTATTAAGGTTTTGGGTGAATTGTCTCTTTTTTTTTTTTTGAGGTTGTAGTTGTATTTTAATATGTCATTTAAGGTTTCAACATATTACAGCAGTTAAGTTTTGGCAATTGAAATATTGAAGTCGACGGGCTTTGCTCGATGGAAGGTAGGGAGGAGAAGATAACAAGAAAAGACCAACCATCACTAGAAAGCGACCATGGAAACTTAAACACCACTTCGTGACTTGAGAACTTCATGAAATCCTTCACGAATCCACTCCTCCAAAACCACTGTATGTTAGCGTATTCACAACTATCGAAATGCGAACTCACTAATTCTCTTGCTTAATTGTTTTACGATTCGTTGACATTGTTAATCGATGCGGCGATAATCAACTATGGTGCTTCATGGTAAGCCTTATTTTCTCTTACTCACATTTTTATTTGTTCAAGCCTTTATTTGGTTCTCCTGTGAATTTTAGGGTTTCGTTACATTAGTTGAGAAAGTGACATTTGAGTTGAGCAATTTGAGACACGCCAGGAACAATTGAATTAGCAATCTTTGCTTCTTCCTAGCTAACTATGGTGATGTTAAAACCCAAAGCTATTTATGTCATGAACTGTATGTTATGTTCAATCATGTTCATCAAATATGCGAAATCCTGGAACAATCATATGCTGCACTGAATTTAAGTCCTGGGGCTTCTATTAGATTCCAGATTGTAAAGCCTAGGATAGAATTAAGGGCTGCTATATTTGCTGATAGGTATTCTGGACATATTTTATTTGACAAAGATATCCATGTCTAAATTTAAAAATGAGAAGTAATGATAAAGAGCAAACAATCTTGAGAAATTAATCTAAGTGTAGTTTGGATCCTGTTTTGGTTTCTGAAGAAAATCTGGTGTGGGTGTTAAAAGGAAGAAAGTTGTGTGTTTGAATGCACATTCTATTTCTTACTTTGTGGAGCTTACATTCAAGTGCTTGACGTAAGCTGTTCCTCGTCCTCGTTGACATCTTGAAAGCTGTTGGTATGAACAAGCGGCAGTGCGAGTGTGCAACCAAATTCTTCTGGATTTAGGAAGTTGGCGATGAATTTCAAAGGCGTGTTTTGTTTATCTTGATATAGATGAGTGCCCGAGACAACACTTCAAATTCGATACACACGGCATTCCAATTCTATCGCGATGGCGAAAGGGTTGATGAGATGTATGGAGCTGGAGATGAGAGGCTTCATGACCGTCTATGGCTGCATTCCTGAGTTGGAGAGTAAGATTGGAGAGTCTGTCAATTCAAAATTTTGTTTCAGAATCTTGCTACTTTGAATGAGATTGTCTTCTTCCCTTCAGCTTGTCATCATCTCACAGACATCTGTTGAACACGAGATCCTTTAGTTTTTAAAATATTTGTTAATTTTTCACTTAGGATTTATAAATAGTATGGACTCTGCAACATCAATGCGTCCAGTTGCATTTAAAAACTAATAAATTACTCCTTCCTTCCCATTTTATACATTGCCTTGATTTACACATCAATAAAAAATTTTGAAAATTTATCAACATAGGTACAAAATTATTGTCATCATATTTGTAATGAAATATATTATCATAAAAGTATAGCAATTGTAATTTTTTAATTAAATATTACATAGAAAATTATTAGTTAAAGAAAGACATTAGAGATCTCATAACATTTATTGCATAGCAGTTAGTATGAGGAGCCTAGGAGGGAGTACTCTGCTCTTTGTAAGAATGCAAGGAGAAAATGATTCATTGAGGTTTGAGGTTGGAGTCATCGGAAAATATGCATTGCCATAATGGATTTGCAGTTATTTTGAATATTCTTGTTTGATTGTTCATTTAATTCATCTTTGGAAGCGGTTTGCTATTTATTGCAAGGATAAATATCATAGCTTTCATATTGCATTTGATTCAAAACTTGGTATAACACTTTACCATAATTTTTAATGAATTTCTGTTTCCCCAAAAAATTTCAATTTTTCTACTATTTTCTGATTTTTCACTTTTATTCCTTTTAAAAAATCATAATAATTACTTGGAGTCTCAAAAAAATAATTTAAAAAATATTTTAGAAACTACAGTTCATTACCTTTCTAGGGGTAGGAACAAAAAAAAAAACAAAAACAATATGGAGTAGAAATGAAAAAAATAAAAACAATGTGGAGGTGAATTTGGTACCACTACAATCCAATTTTATTTTTTTATGGACCACCAAAATACAAATTGAAAATACGGATTATTTTTTTATTATATTTTGTGAATTTTTTTAGCCTTTTGTAGCTTTCAGCAACCAAACAAATATACATAGCCATTGTGTACATATTTCAAACAATTTAAAACCTACTACTACCTCCGTCCCAATTTCTCTGTCAGCCCAACTACTTTAACAAAACCAATACATCTTGAAATTGGGGTGAATAGTTTGAACCTTACCCAAATTGCCCTCATGTTTATTGATATAATAGTTGTTGAGATTGTAAAAAGTGATAAATAAAGTTATTAATTAGGGGTAAAAATGAAATTATAATCGTTGAAATTATAAAATTGACAAACATTTTGAGACAGAGGT
This sequence comes from Portulaca oleracea, assembly GCA_029582165.1. Lineage (NCBI taxonomy): Eukaryota > Viridiplantae > Streptophyta > Magnoliopsida > Caryophyllales > Portulacaceae > Portulaca > Portulaca oleracea. Next base: position 22,696,882 of record CM055880.1, read on the forward strand.
AGTATCAGAGTTTCACAAAAATCGTGACAACTTCCAAAACCTGTTTTGATTGAACATTTAAAATTTTAGACTTATTTACCGAATTATTGGAGGTATCTAGATACCCTCAGCGTCCACAAACAAAGGCTCCATCAACTTGTAATATGAAGATAGTCGAGCAGTTGATGAGGAACAAAATTGACAATCCTCAACACACAAGATTCCAGTGTGTGGAGCTTGTAATTATGTCTGACCATGACAAATGCAGGAGTAAAAGAATTAGCATCTCGAGGCTTTATTGATGGTATCCATTTTATCGTCTCGGAATAAATGCATAGGAAAAAGATCCTCTTCCACCATCAAAAAATCCCCATCGGCATCGTATGGCATATGTTGTACATCTTTTAATAAAGTGGCTCAAATCCCCTGGCGAGCTCGAAAAAGTGTCGACACCAAAACCCAACATTATGAGATGAACTAATTCACATCTTGGCGAGAGGAGGAACTTGAAATCGGCTTGGATTTATGCTTTCATCTGGTCTGCGTAGGAAAAGTTTCTCAAGCATGTTATTAGGCAGTATCCTATTTGGGTCCAACTCCTCAGTGCTTTGTTGTACTCATCCACTGAAAGCTTCTTTAGCCTAGCTGACTCTGCAAGCTCATCCTTGTCTTTTGGAACTGTGGTGAAACAAGCATGCTTATTTTAGCAAGTTTTTCTCGATACTTCTTAAAGGTCTTCACCTGGCGGCATGTTTGGATTGGTGAATATTTGGGTTTCAATTCACGGGGCTTTTGGAGCAGAACTAGTCATTCAGGTTTGTGTCAAGTTTTGAGTCTTTTAGTTGAACATTTGGATCGAGCCATGGCTCTCCTACTTAAGCTTAAGTGTATGCGGTTCTACTCTTGCCGTTGCGGAGGTTATCTCGATTCATTACTTTGTTAAAGTTGTCTCGTAGAAAGCGCCAAGCGATATGAAAACAACCATACCACATCCTATGTTCTTATGGATGTCGACAATGTGTTTATGTTAGCCATAACTCCACTTGCCTCTAGTCTAAGACCAAGGAAGTACAAACTAAGGTGCTAGGGCACAATAGAGCAGAACGAAATACCTCGATCTTTGCCCGGTGTTCATAAGCGCGAATAAAGATCCTGAATGAGTTTGTGTCGAAATCTGTAGTGAAAGAATTCATCATTATTTGCTTCCTCTGGCGCGAATCTGTTGTTGGAAGATACATGATAATACCAACACGGAAACACAGAACAAAGAAATACATGAAGCGGTATAATTTGGTACATGCACGAAAAATGCATTTTCAATCATGCTGCGAGGGTATCATGTAAAGCTTGCGAAACATTAAAGAGGCGAAGATCCAACATCCTCGAGCATCTAAGTTAAAATGCTTCATCTAATTCTTTGGCCCGAGCACGAGAGAGGATGGGACATCCAGCTGTGCAAACCTAGATTGAGCCACTAGAGAATTCAATTCATGCAGGTTCAAAATTTTCTGACAAATAACGGTTTGATTACTTTTTGTATGCTTGGGGAAAAAAAAAGGAACCAAAACCAATACTCCAAAATCCCCATAGGAAAGGGATAAGGAGTAGGATGTATGATTTTACCTAAATTTGACCATTTAGAGACTAGTTCCAATTGACCCAAGATTTGAAATCGTTTGCTACATACTACTCTATGGAAAAGAAGTGGAGGATGTTTAATGAGGCATTTTACCTTACTCCATGGAAAAAGAATCTTTTTAACTATCCAGTTATATCGTCTACAAAATAAGCATAACAATAAGAAGCTAAAGAGATTACCCATGAGAATATATCATCTTCTGCGGTGAATGCGGGGCTCATCGAGTACATTCTTTACTGTCGGTATTTGCTCTATGGGGCCGGTGCGAGAATCCTTTGTTTCTCAATCAATTTGCTTGATTTGTCTATGTAATCAAGGTCTTTCATGTTTGGCTTTGCGATGTTCCTGCGGAAAACAAGTCTGAAACCCATTCTTGACCCCATCAAAGCCCGGTATTTCATCACTCCACCTACTCTGTATCCCTCGACTTCCTCGAAACTTCGGCTTAAGCTTGATTCACTTTGATAACATGCTCCACATTAAGGATCAATTGCGAAGTTTATCTACGAGTTACGTAAATGAAAGCTCCTTGATGTCGAGTTCGTCTTTAGGAGGAGTAACTCTGCAAAACAATAAGAACCTATCATGTTGCGGTGATTTATTATTTCTATGGAGATGCGAGAATGTCAGTTACATGAATATTATCGGTATATAACAAGAGATATTAAATGTTTAGAGAGAGCGAAAAGAAAGTTCAACGGTGAATATTGATTCAATACCAAAAGGATGGAAATCCTCTTTAAACCGTAAAAGAGAAGATATGATGTCTTTATCATGATCCCGTAGGCGCGAAGCAATCACACAAAGCGATTGATGGATTCACGGGATGAGTGCTTTCGAGTAAGAAAAATGAATGTTGCTATTTGGTCTTTGATTTGGACGAGGATGTATGGCGGCATTACGTACTTCTCCGGGGACTCTGGTACAAATCTCGAACATGTTGAGCGCTTCGTCTTTAGTATATTTAGGCTTGAAATTCTTGGGACTTTTCCACTTTGAAAGCAGGATTACAGTCACAACTACAGCAGAATCTGTGTGTATGGGATATCTGGTACTTCACATGCTTGTTTTGGATAGAAGCTTCTGCGAAATTGGAGCCTGGTGATTTAGGTCGATGAATACGGATGTACATCGATTATCGAGTATGGTGAAACTACGATACATGCATTATCGAATTTTTAATCATAGCTTCTATTCGCCTGAAGAAACATCCATCTTAACTAGGTAACATTGATCGGGAAGCACAAGGGTTTCACGGGGGCGGGGTAAGGCGAGGATCGGCGTGAAACACATCGGATGTCATTCAGGCGTAGTTAGCGTACAACACTATGCTCTGACATTTGAAGTTTTCGATTTTACCATCTAGGCGAGAACATATAAGAATATCCAAGTATTTCTACATAACCAATTGTAGCTTCTCGGGCATTGCTAGAACTAAGTATGTTACGTGGAAATGTTACGTCTCTTAATGCTGATGGAGCAGTATTGCTTGATATGTATATTGTATAGCGTAACAAGGCTCTTGTATTAGACTTACGAAACCATAGGTGCATTTGTATTAACTAATTTGATCTTTTATTTTTATGACCTGTATGCAATATTGTTAACAAACATTACGAATCAAGAAAGAAAGAAAATTACTTATGGTTTTCTTTATGTCATTCATATTAGAAATATAGGTATGCTCCACAAGCTCCGCCTATCAACACCTTTGGAGGTGACCTCGAAACCACTCCAAGTCCTCGAAGCCAACACGAGCTAGATAAAACAACTGCAGGTCTTTCTCCTTGGAAAGTTCTATGGTACCCTTTGCGGGAGTGACTATTTTCATGGCGATAACTTGCTCATCAATTGGAGGCAATCTTGCACGGTACCATGAGCACCAACTGAAAATATCACAAGTGTTACAAAGCGTAACAAGGCAAAGCAGAGGGAAAAAGATGGATACACACTATATGGGATGCGAGTATTCTAAGCGATCCTCATCTATTCCCACAAAGCGGATCCACATTTACAATAGTTTTAGGACATTGATTGAGCAACCCATAAGGTTGGTGACCACGATGGCGTGGCTCTTGTGGCGGGCTAAGATTAAAATAGCACGAGCGCAGCGCCTGACTCTCAGAGCACAAGGCATGAAGCGAGAGAAAAGCGCGCGCTTCACGCATGCGGCGCGCAAAACTCTGATTTTTCAAGCTATATTTCACCCAATAAGTTGAAAGGGCATCAAATAATGGTTTAGGCAGACCACAAATGTCTGTAGAAAAATAATGGAAATCGTCTATAACATAAGATGTAACCGAAGTATTCTTCTAAAGAAATAAAAGAAGCGTAGGCACGAGAAGAGAGGAAGAAGGGTAGGGAATCGCCTGATTAGGGTTTCCTCATGACCTAGAAGGGTTTTAGAAAATACACTAAACATTTCATATTTTTAATGAGCTAAGCAGTAAATGCTACATAAAGCGCACTATAAAGGCGCAAAGCGAGGGGCAGCGCGCGCTTTGTGAGCTATAAGCGCCTGAGGCGGGCTTTTGAAACTAAGGACACGGGCCCCATCGAAAACTTCTTTTGGTCGGTATTTACGTGCGATGTAGGACCTAACATTGGGACAAAGCAAAACCAAGATTCCCGAGGGGGCGTGCGGAAGCACACTCTCCCTTTCACACTTAGGTATCTGATAATTTAATGCCTTTTTAAAAATAAAATTGAACTTAATAACTACAATTAATGTTAAATTTATTACCAATAACATTAAACTTAATAAAACATGGTCTCATCTCGATTCTTTGAACTATCATTTATGTGAGCACCAAAGCAGTCACAATATCGACTAATTTTGTCATGGATTACTATTTCCATCTAGAATTGTGCAACTACACAATCAAACACGAATCTTCAAACCATGGCGGACTACGTATTAAGCATAATTCAAGCGAAGATATTGTTATGCAAATGCGGTGAGTGCTCGACAAAGCCTTCGCCTCGATTATGCGGATCCATTCTTTGCTTTCTCTATCAAGTAATAGTAGAAGAAGAATATATTGGTAGCCATAGATTATTGCCACCAATTAGCTTCTATTCTAAATATTTTTGGTTGAGCACTACTATATGTTATCAGTACTTTTATGACTGCTAGCAATCAGTAACAAAATCAATGGCTAAAATGAGGGAAAATATGCCATATTTAGGCCTCGAACCCAGGCAAGTGGTTATTTTACAACTTTGGTGCTCTAATCCTCCACTTACTCTACAAAATATTCATGCATCCTCAATACCCAATATTTCTTTTTTTAATAATGACTTCAAAAAAAAAAGGTTGTACTTCTGAAACTCATTGATTTGTTCTTTTTTTATTCAACTTTAGTACATGAACCCAATACATAAAATATTAATAAAGAAAGAAAAGAAGGAAACTGAAGAATAGGTCAAAATCTATCTTAAATCAATTTATTTTATGTGTTGTTGGATTGGACATCATAGGAACTTTGGAGCTCTCCAAATTCCTTTCCTTTTAAAATATTGTTGTAATACTTAGTGGTAATGTAATTGGAGCTATTTTGTAGAGCTTATGTAGGTAAGTAAAAAGTCACACGTAAATGAATTACAGATGCATGAAGATTGTGTAGGCTAATGTAGGATAGGAGCAGTACAGTTGTAAATAACTACTTGTCTACAGTTCGACTAGTAATAACATATTTTCCCTCATTTTGAGCGCGATTGCAAGTGGTCATAAAATTGCGATGTGAATCGCCAAAAAATTCGAGCTTTGATCCAGAATTGTACATTTACACATGATCAAACACAAATCTTCATGAAACCAGAAAACTCTGAATTAAGCATAATTCAGGTAGAACATATCGTTTTGGACGTATGGTAGTGCTCAGCGAAAGCCTTCAGCACTGTATCTGGATCCATGGCTACTTTCTCATCTAAAAGAAGTAGTAGTAGAAGAAGAAGAAGATGATATTGGCAGCCTCAGATTACCAATTAGCTTTTGTTAGAGATGCTTGTTTTGATGTTTCAGATAGACCTTTATATTGCTTCTCGCCCATTTGGCACTTTATAGTTTCAAAAACAATAAGAAAAAACACAACACACGGGAGCAAACAAAGACTGGACAAAATAGCGGCAATGGCACTTAAGCTTTCGACCTGTTTGTGAAGCGATTGTTATTTATTTGCATTGGCCTTCTCTTCTTAGTTATTCGATTCTCTAATTCTTGATCATCGAGTTTCTTGCTTCATCAAAGTGTTTCTGAAACTTTGATTGTTTACGGTCTATTTGGAATGGTGGAAGTAATTCTTACGGAGATTGGGTGATCATTGAAAGCTACAACAATGATCCCTGCATCTTCATCCCTTTGATCATCCAATGCTAATTACCAATCGAAATTTCTTGGATCTAGTTTCCGAAATAGAGTAGATCAATCACGATTGGGTTAAAGGCCGAAGAAAGGTTGGTTTCATCAACACATACACAAAACCGGTTGAAGCATCTGCTACATTCTACGATGGATTAAAGTTGATAGTATGGTTGTAAGGCTTACGCTGGCATTGTGATTCTGATATTTGCGATGCCTTTCTATATGTTGCATCTGCTAAAGACATGTGGGATGAACTCATTTGAGACATTCGGCGATTAAAGGTTACGCTACATTACATTCTTTGTATATTTTATAAACTCTAGAAAATTTGGGATGAGATTTCTGATATGACGACACTCATGAGTGTATATGACCTGAAACTTGTCCTTCTATGAAGCAAGATTCTGAAGATGAGAAAAGAGACAAGTTGATGCGATTCCTTATGGATCTTAATGATGACTATGAGACAATTAGAGGAAAATTCTATCTCTAGAGCCTCTGACTCTCGATAAAGCTTTTGACATGATCCAACGAGTTGAGAGACAAAGACTAATATCTGGATGTCTATATGTTTCTAAAGAATTTGCTGCATGTACTAATAAATCTGTTGCCAGTAGTGAAGTTGACATTTCATCTCAAGCTTTTCTTGCGAGAACTCTTCTCGTTCTAAGAAGGATTGAAGAATTCCAAGCCTCGAAGGTTTCGTGATTATTGCGAAAGATCGGACCATACTCAAGAACAATGTATCCAAAACATGGCCATCTGAGTGGCATCGAGGTCGCGAGGCAATGGTCGAAACGATGGTTGGTCGATGCGATATGAACAAGATTGCTCGATTACGATACACCCTTGGATTTTTCTGACACTCTTTCACAGCCTACTTCTCAGTCACACTTTGACAGTAACTTCTTACAAGTTTTAGCTCAAGAACTAGCCAAGATAAACAAAGGAAAAGTCTGATGGACAAAGCCTTTGCTCGCTTTGGCTCAAGTCAAGTTGCGAGTAACCTTGCCCTACTACTATCTGTTGCGATGTCGAAGTTCTTGACCGACTCTTGATTATTGATACGAGGGCAAGTGGTCATATGTGCCTTAGTTTGTCTTTATTTCATGATATATTTACTCTTTCTAGGCGATTCAAGTAGTCTTGCGGATGGTTCTATTAAGCGATTCACTCTGACGAGAGTTCACTTAAGTGATAAAATCATGCATCAGGTAGTCTTGTATATACCAGAACTTAAATACAATTTATTGTCTGTAATCAAACTCCTTAACGATGAGCAATTAAGTCTGCATATATATCCTAATCAGCGCCTTTTCCAGGATCTTTTGACTAAAGACACGATCGCCTATCGCTCCGTCTCTGGACTACTTGATTTCAGATCTTCTTTGGCGAGCTGCTGCTGTCAATTCATCTATTACTCAATCAGCCTCATCGGTTCATTCTGCCTCTAATTCCTTACATCTTTTACATGCCCGGTTAGGTCATACATCAATCTCAGATGGTTCGTGTATGGTGATTGAAAGGGATTATATCTCGCGATTTTTTTGTGAGACTTGTATTTTGCTAGAGCCCACGGGCTTCCTTTTGATAAGTGTATCTCACTACTAAACAATTCCAATTAATACATGTGGATCTTTGGGGTCCTTACAAAGTGTCTAATATCAATGGTTCTAATTACTTTATTGCAATTGTTGATGACTACTCAAGAACAACTTGGACACATCTTCTTGTTAGTAAATCAGTTGTGCATTCTGTTCTTGCTAATTTCATTAATATGGTATTTGCTAATCATGATTCTCAAATATGCCTGATTTGTGGTGATAATGGAACAGAATTAATGAATCATGCTTGCTCTCATTTATTTGCTAATCATGGTATCATTCATCAACGATCTATGACTTATACACCCCCAGCAAAATGGCATTGTAGAAAGGAAACATAGACATTTGTTAGAAACTGCCAGAGCTTTGCTTTTTCATGCAGCTTTACCTAAGAAATTCTGGGGGTGAATGCATTATTGCTGCTACATACATCATCAACAAATTACCTATGGCTAACATAGGTTAGAAAAGTCCACATGAGATCTTTTAAGTGCATGCTCTGATCTATCTACATTAAAGACCATTGGTTGCTTATGTTATCTTTATTAGTTTTACTAAAAGATAAATTTGATTCAAGGCTACTCGTCCATTCTCCTTGATTACACCTTTGGCCTTAAAGGATACAAATTATATGACATAACTTCTCACAAACTATTTCACGATCGTGATGTGTTATTCGAAGGACAAGTTCCCATTCAGCGAAATTAAAAATGATGATTACGACAACGATCTTTGCTCGGATACATGATTATCGAAGTCTTGCACCTATGACCCTTATGACATTTCTCATACTACCAATCTTGCATCTAATTACGATCAAAATGCGAGATCAAGTTGTTTACGATTCTCATTCTTACGTAAATCTTCCTTCATTTGTAATAATAATTACGGTTCTCACGAGATTCCTACGCCTGGCGATGCATAATGGATCAATACAAATCCATTATACACAAAATGCTAAGGATCTTTAAAAGCGAAGATAGGAATCTCCTTTCTCAAAGTTCGAAAGAACGAAAATGGAATAGAAATGGATGAAAAGATGGAAAGAACTATGAAAGATGGTTACGAAATGGATGGAAATAATGAGCGAATGGACAAGCGAATGATGAATGATGATGAGCGAATCAAGCTTGGGCGTTTTTAATGAAGAACAAATGCTTCTTGTTGAATGCTTGATGAATTCTTGTTGAATTCTTGATGAATTCTTGTTGAATGACACGAAATGAATGATAAATGGGCGAATGAGCGTTGGATAGTTGATGGCTTTTGAAGACTCTTTGAAGGATATAGCCACACCACCTTCAAGATACCTTGATTCCTTCCTTTCACCACTAAGGATGCCAACCTTAGCTAGAAGAAGGGGATGATTCGAATCCACAGAGAAAGCGAAAAACACCTAGCATAAAAGCTAGAATGAACACACCGTGTGTTTGATATCTAAAAATTCAATGTGAATGAATGAATTACAAAGCACCTTAGGGGGGTATTTATAGTTGAGAACCCTCCCTTATGGCGTGTACAACATCAAGAAAGAAGCCTATATTGGCTTACATCATTCTACCTAATGCTTACATCATAAAGAAAACAATGTACTAAACTATATTACAAATATGAATAACTCCTTGGATTCTCATCCAAATTTAAAGATTCTTGAACCATATGAAAGCTCTTGGAATGTAGATTAATCCTCTCTAGGATGACTTCTATGATAGCTTCATGGTCCTTGAATTAAGGAGCAAAAATATACAACCATATGAGTTGATCCCTTCCAAATAGAGAGATATATGAGAGACTTGAGCTCTTCTTTCTTCTAGGTGAGTATTAGATGTCTCCATGGTTGACCTTGATGCATAAGGCCATCAATTATGCATCATCTGCACAATCTAACAATGTCACTAACGTCATTGATTCTTCTGTTGAGCATCATATGCCTGTCAGGAAATCTACTGAACCAAGCATCAACCAGCGTAGTTGAAGGATTATCTGGCCGGTCCGACAACAGCAGACATCTCATCATTCCTCTCAACTCAGTCTCACAGTTTCACATCTTGTGTGAAACAACCCTTATTCACTGCTGAAGATTTTTCTCACCTGTCTCAGTCTTATGTTACTTCTCTCTCTCTGGCTGTAGTTCTTCATACACCAAAACCATCCTCTTTTGCTTAAGCTCAAAACATCCAAAGTGGGTAGCTGCTATGGACATGGAATTATAAGCACGAGAATCCAATGGCACTTGGGAACTTATCTCCTTACGTCAAGGAAAGTACGCCCTCACTTCCAAATGAGTATACAAAGTCAAGTTTAAACTTGATGGCTCGGTTGAAAGATACAAAGCAAGACATCTGATCCAAGTTTTTTGCAAATCAAAGATAAAGATTACAAACATACTGTAGACACCAAAGTAATGTTCTAGACCAGGAAAATACCTGGCATCTGTCAATACAGTCCAGTTAAAATCCTGGCGGATTTGCTCGGACAGACCTCGGAAAATTCTCGTGGATTAACCCAGGAAAAACCTCGTGGATTTTCCATCCCAGTTCAGCACGAATTCAGTACAAATCCTGGCGGAATTCCCAGACCAACCCAAGAAGATCCACGCGGATTTTCCAGGCCGGCCCAGCACAAATCCACGCGGATTTGCGGTACCGCATGATTTCACGGTCGGGCCCGAAAAAAAGTCCGCATGGTTGTGCCAAAATTCAATCGAACGCGCGGTTGTGCCAAAATTTTCATTAGATCGGCCGGTTCAAGTCGCGCGGTTGGGCCAAAATTTCATCAGTCGGCCGGTTCAAGTCGCGCGGATTTGGGCCAAAATTTTCAACGGTTCGACAATAAATCACGCAGATTTGCGATTAGTCGGAAAAGCAGATCGCGCGGATCCCATTTGTCCACGAAAAATCTTGCGGATCAAATTATTCGACTCGCATCAAAATCACGCGGATCGACCTCGGGCGAGTGCGCGGATTTTGGGCTAAATGCGTGGTTGCAAAGTCAGGGCCAAAATGTACCGAGACCCAAAATCACGCGGGTCCACGCGGATTTGCAAGACCGGGGCAAAAATGTACCGTGGGTCAGTCCATGGGATTGCGCGGATTTGCAAAATGAGGGCCAAAAATGAAGACTCATGCGGATCCTGCTTCGGTTCGGTGAGTATCAGCGGATTTGATAGACTCGGCCCGAAGGCATGAAATCGCGGATTTCTCTCCTGGGGTTAAACTCACGCGGATTTACGGGCTGACGGAGAACCAAGCGAGGCTAGGCCACAATGTCTTTGGAAGACTGCGAAATCCGCGCGGATTTCCAGCAACTTAACCTAATCCTTGCCTATAAAAGGATCCGTGCGGATCCTGCAGGAAAGAAGAAAAAAGGAGGCAGGAAGGAGAAAGTGTGGAAAGTGCGAAAAGAGAGGCTAATTCTTTGGATCGCGCATGATTTCTGCGCTACACCTCTGCAACTCTGAGCCATTTTGGGTGAAACTTTTTGGGTATCTTCGAGGAGTTGCGCGGATTTGCGAAGGATAGGTAGGGCGCCTTCATTCTTCATACTTGTGTTTTTTTTTCGTATTTGAGAATTGCGCGGATTTGTGTTTTTTTTTTGGTTCAGTTTTCGTATTTGGTAGATCAGATTGTAAAATATAGATTAATCACCCCGCCCGTTGTAATTTATTTTTTTTTTGAATTTGTTCAAACTTCATTAAAAGTTCTATGCATGTTTTTTTTTATTACGAGTGACAACATTTATACTATTTTTTCTTTCTTAATAAACCCGGCCAGTAAGGGCATTTGTGGCGAGACGATGCAAGGAGCACCCCTACATCGATACCTTTACCGGATCGAATTTTGGTTGAGGCAGGAGTCATTTTGTTTTTGTTAATTTTTATTAAAAATTAACTGGCGACTCCTTTTATTAGAAAGCAAAAGATCTGCGCGGATTTGCCCGAAACTGCTCGAAAATATCATGAGTATTTTGGGGCAGAAGGTGAGTGAGATCAGCGGAGTTCTGAGGAATATTGGGTCAGTGAAGTGAAATCGCGTAGATTGCAAGTCTCAACCCGACCCATTTGGTAAAGAGATTACGGGCGAAAGAGGAAAATAAAACCTCGAATCGCGTGGATTCATGGTTTTTTAGAGTTGGAAGAAACATGATTTGGACTTTGGCTTGAAATCGCGTGGATTCTGAGGCCCGGATAAGATTTTTGAAAATTAAAGCCCTATAAAGGTCTTAAGTTGCATGAATCCGCGAAGAGCTCATGTTGCTTCAAGGGCCAAAAACAGATAACCGGAATAAATTATCGGGAAATTTTTTATTTGTTTGGGCCGGACTGAAAAGCTTCCTACGTATCCACATTACATGGAATCAGGCCATCGTAGTTCAAATGGTAGTGTAAGTATTTAGTTGCTGATTTAAATAAATCAGTGGCTAATGTTTTGAGGATAGTTGCTGGTTTCGGTCACCAGTTTCTATGTCCACTTTTACCCTTAAGCATAAAACTTCTTCAGTTGATCCAAGTTGGTTAGTTGAGTATACTCTTCACGCTCCAAATCCATCAACTTCACAGCTCCTCCTGGAAGGATCTCTTTTATAATGAATGGGCCCATCCAATTGGGCCTAAACTTCCCTCTCGGGTCCTGAATAGGTGCCCTTACTTCTTTCATCACCATATCACCCTCTCGAGGTTCTTGCCTAACTTTTTATTGAATGCCTAGATATGCGGTTACGATATATCTGGACATTGTGCGTGGTTACGAGTCTCTCTCATCCACATTAACTAATTCTTCATACACGGCTTTGTGATCAATCCACGGGATCGACTTTCTGCTATAATTCGCGGTGAAGGCGCCACCTCACGGCAACATTGCTTCTATTAGTATACGAAAGAGTAAGGTGTTGCTCCGTGGATGTCGAATAGAAGTCAGATAACCCACAATGCAAAGGGCGACTTATGCGGCGGTCCGTATAGGTTGTGGCCATTTTCTCTATTATCTTAATGACGTTCTTGTTAGCTGCCTCAACCGCTCCGTTGGTTTGAGGTCTATAAACCGAAGATCTATGATGTTGGATCTTATATTTAGCTAACAACTCTGCTGTCTCCCTTTTGAAATGAACCCCATTATCACTAATCAACTCATGAGGTACCCCGTAACGGCATATGATATTTGTAAGTATGAATTTAGCCACGTGCTTAGAAGTCAACTTTGCATATGATGCCGCTTCTACCCACTTTGTGAAGTAGTCAATGGCTACAAGCACATACTCATGTCCTCCTGTTCCTTTAGGAGTAATCTTCCCTATGATATCGATGCCCCACACCGAAAACGGCCTAGGCGTGTTTAAAGTAGTTATGAATGTAGGGGGTTGGTGTTGCAAGTTCGCATAAATTTGACACTTGTAGCACCTCTTGGCATGTCGTGACGATCGGCTTCCATAGTTGACGGTAATACCCCATTCTTTGTAATTTTTGGACAACATCCGTCCATTCATATACGGACCACATTCTCCTCCATGAACTTCTCCCATCAAATTTTTAGCTTCCTCGGCAGACAAAGCAAATTGATGCCCGTATCGATTTTCTTGTATAGTGACCTTGAATCAGCAATCTTGTGAGGCGAGAGTCTAATTGCTCTTTGTGACCTCGTAGTGGAACCTTGAGGTAAGCTCCTTTGGTGAGTCTTGGTATATATCGTAATACCAGCAGGTTGAGTCTATCTCACAAATCTCGAAAGAGTACACATAAGCGGTGAGCTCTTGATCTACACATATAGGCATAAAGCGGCTCCTCTCGGGATGTTAAGCAAGGATGATGACTTAGCGAAGCGTCGCTAATTCATTATGCTCCCGAGGTAAATAAGTGAATATTATTTGATCAAAGTGTTCTGCTAAATCTCTCACATAAGCTTGGTAAGGTGCTAAAGCTTCATTCTTTACCTTCCACTTATTGGAAGCTTGATTGATTATGAGACTTGAATCACCAAATATTCTTATGCATTTTATGCCCATCTCTACCGCATGACTTGCATACGATGATCGTACCTCGTATTGACCATATTGTTGGTGGCTTGAAATCGATTTCACGAAATCGGAGTATGTGCTCCTTCGGGTGAGATCAGAATGATTCCTACTCCATATCCACTTTGATTAGAGGCGCCATCAAAATACATTTCCCAAGTCTCTTTCTGCGTTTGAAATACTTCTTCATCGGGAAATTCGAGTTCTTCTTCACGAGCTTCCTCTACGGGTAGTTCAGCCAGAAAATCCGCCACCACTCTTCCTTTTATGGCTTTTTGTGGAACAAACTGTAAATCAAACTCAAAGACATGACCATCCATCGAGCTACCTGCTATTGACCAATGGTTGCTCCATCAAGTACTTGAGAGGGTTCATGAAAGCGATCGCATGCCGTATGAGCAAGCGTGTAGTGGCGTAGTTTCCTCGTTGCCCAAAGCAAGAGCGAGGGACAACCTCTCGATGTTGGAATCTGAGTCTCATATTCGAGAACTTCTTACTTAAATAGTAGATTGCTCGTTCTTCGCCTTCGTATCTTTGAGCTAACATGGCCCCATTCTTTGTCTGTGATAGTTAGATACTGATAATGGTCTTAGGCGTGGGAGGCATTAAAGCAGGTGGTGGCCAAGTATTCTTTGATCTGTCAAAGGTGCTTGGCATTTTTAATCCCACTCTAGCTTGACTCCTCTTGACTTCTTAAATATGGGGTCACAGATCATGGTCAACTTTGAAATAAACCGGCTAATGTACTGTAATCGTCCTAGGAAACCTCTTGTTTCCTTTTCCGTTTTAGGCGGTGGCATTTCCTGTATCGCCTTGATCTTTGCAGGATCAACCTCAATACCTCTAGAGCTTACTACAAAACCTAATAGCTTACGCAGCGTTACTCCAAAAGCACATTTTTGTGGATTTAATCTCATTCCGTACTTACGTAGCCTAAGGAAGAATTTTCTAAGGCTATCTAAATGTGTTTCACGATCGACGGATTTAATAATCATATCATCTACGTAAACCTCTGCTTCCCTATGCATCATATCATGCAACAATGTGGTGGCAGTCCTTTGATAGGTTGCCCCTGCATTCTTTAACCCAAATGGCATCACCACGTAACAGAATGTACCCCAATGAGTTATGAATGTTGTTTTCTCCATATCCTCCTCAGCCATCTTCACTTGATTGTAACCGGAGTACCCATCCATGAATGAGAGAAGGCATGGCCACAAGTATTGTCTACTAAGATATCAATGTGGGTAAGGAAAATCATCCTTGGACTTGCCTTGTTCAAATCCTAAAATCTACACACATCAACTCTCCCGTCCTTCTTGGAATTTGGAACTACGTTTGCTACCCATTGTGGATATTTCGAAACCCTAATGAACCCTGCACTTAACTGTTTCTCAACCTCTTCTTTGATCTTCAATGCCCATTCTGGTTTCATTCGCCGAAGCTTCTGTTTGACTGGTTTAGCATCAGGGTAAAGTGGTATTCTATGCTCAGCTATTTCCCTGTCTATGCCAGGCATATCTTGGTATGACCAGGCAAAGACATCTACAAATTCTCGTAGAAGTAGAGTGAATTGCTCTTGCTCCTCGAGGGTTAAAGATTTCCCGATTTTGGTCAATTTAGGTTCTTCCAGGGTACCCAAATTTACGGTTATTGTTTCTTGATTCTGAAATTCGATTCTCATGTTCCTCTGACCTCTAAAGATCTTTAGGAATTTGATTCGTTCTGACATCATCATTATTTTCTTTTGAGTAGCGGTTCGGGGATGGGGATGAGAAGAGTCGTAAGCGAAAGAGTTCATTTCATTGAATTGAGAAACAAGAACATCAACAGATGACTCAACAGACCCTCCAGAAGTGGATGCGACAGACTTAGTGGGCTTAAGGCCCGACTCTAAGACAGACTCAGAAAATGGAACATGAACAGAATGAGAACTAGACTCAGATCCATGCACAGACTCTCCTATAGCTAGGGTGAACTCTTTATCTCCATCAGCGGATACCCAGGTGACTTGCTTGTTCTCCTGGCCCCATGTTGCGATGAGCTCAGTAGGATCAAAACCCATGCTTGATAGGGCTAGAGAAAGTGCCTCCACAGGTTTCTCTTCTTTTCGGGCCTCTCGACCAAACAACATCCCAAAGATGTTACTCCCGGCTAGATGAGTCCAATCTAGTGGGGTCCTGCTCTCTCGTGCTGGTGTGAAAAGTTCTTCCTCTAGCAGCATGCAGTCATTGAAAATCTCCAATCCTGGAACCAAAATCCCCTTGCTCTTCAAATAGTATGGCTCTGGAAAGCCGAAGTAGGGAAAATAATCTCCTTCTTTCACAAACTGACCGTTAAGCGTGAGTGGATACGGCTTTACACTATAAAGCGGTATTGGCTCGCTCTTCTTGACGATCACAACCTTCTTGGCCAATCGTTGTTCTTCCTCGTCAGTGTACCCCGATCAAGCGATAGTTTCCTTTTTGAGTCAAGGGAACGGATGGGGGCCCTTGTGCTCTCCTTCCTAAAGGTAAACCAGGAAAGTAGCCCTGTCTTTTGAGAATAGTGTTGACCTTCCTATTTGAGTAAGGATCGAAGTCCAAGGTGCCGTCCTCATCAAAGCGACAACAATGTCAAAATGATGGAACTCCTCATCCTTAGAGTTATGTTCTACTTCCAACATCGCCTTTTTAGAAGTAATCATCGCGGTTAACTCTTCTCCCTTGATGGTCACCACCTGACCCTTGACTGATAGCTTTACTTTCTGATGCAAGGTAGACGACACCGCTCGTTGTTCATGCAACCAAGGGCGCCCTAGTAAGAGATTAAAGGAAGCCGGAATGTCTAGTACCAAGAACTCAACATTGCTAGAAATTGTATCCATAGTGACTGGCAAGAGGATTGAACCCAAAATTCGCCTAGGAGTATTATCATAAGCCCTAAGTTGGATAGCCTGTTGAGTAAGCTGATGAGGTTGAATACCCAGCTTTTGAAATACATCCTCCATGGGCAAATATTTCTGAGATCCGTTGTCGACCAATACGATGGTATCACCTTATTAGAACAACCCACAGATAAGTATAAGGCCTTGTTGTGTGCAAAGCCTTCTTTGGGCAAATCCTCATCACTAAAGGTTATAGCACTTTGGCCTGAAGTGACAAAAGATACTACTTCCTCGGGTGTGGTTTCAGGCGACACTTCAAGTTTACTTAAAGCCTCGATTAAAGCCTGTCTATGCTTTTGTGAAGCTGCCAATAAGCGCGGAAGTAACATCCATCTTCAATTTCTTCAACTGCTTTAACACAAGATCCTCTTCAGGGGTAGGGACCACTGTCTCCCCTACTTTTTCCTTCCCTTTGTCTTGAGGTTGGACTTGGGAAGGACCTCCTGGATGATTATGGCACCCAGACCGTGTTAGGAAAGTAACATTCGGGGTTTTGGTTTCCCCGGATTTTGCTGTTCCCCAAAAGTCGTCGTCACTATCAGTGTCCCAGAAGTTGTTGGTGACGTTCTTGGCATGAGGTTCGCCATAGACATCTTCCTCATCGCTAACCCATAAACCATTAACCTCATTGTCCTCAGAAAAGTAGCGCGTGATGTAAGTCGGTTTCTTTGCATCGGTAATGAAATCAGAAGGATCCCATTCACACTCCTCAGAAATAGCATGTATGTGTAAGGAACCTAATGGGCTTCCAATGTTGCTCGGCTTTTGTGCTGCCTTCGGTAAAGGCAGTTGCTTCGACCTAAACATCTCCTCCATTCTATTCTTCAGGGTGAAACATTGCTCAGTATCATGTCCTCGCGCCCTGTGATACTTGCAAAATTTACGACATCGACCGTGGCTTCTCCTTCGGCTCAGGTTTTAAGTCGGGAAGGGTAATCATTCCCTTGCTTAATAGACGCTCCAAGGCTTGAGCATATGAAGTGTCTATCGGGGTATACTCGGTGTAGCGTTGTAAAACATTCACCTCGTTCCCTTTATTAGCCGATGCGGATGGGCCAGCTGGCTTTTTATTAGTGTAGGTGTTCTTCCAGCCCCCAGTTGTAACCCCTTTAGCGAACTCACTCTCAATCTTTGTGCCGGCCAATCTCAGTGTGCCAAAGTCTTTGAGAGGTTGAAATCTCAGATGAGTGTTGTACGAGGGTTGCAGGCTTCGAATAAGCATATCAACTTGGTGTTCCTCCGACGGTCGATCTACCATTTGGTGCCTTCGATCTCCACGGCGAATGTAATGAGAAAGATTCCCTTTCTCCTTGCTTCATTAGCTCCATGTCCCTTAAGGTGTGAGCGTATCGACATTGTAGGAGTATTGATGTAGGAACTCCTTGCAAGTGAGCTCCATTGTGAAGTCTTGGCGGGATGGCGTACTATACCATTCATGACATACGGACCTAAAGTCGAGGAAAGATGATGTGATAAATGTCCTCTTCAACTCCTTTCGTCATAGCCCCGAGAAAATTCCGTACGTGTTGATGTGGGTTCGACACCATGAAATTTGATATCGGGCATGTTGAATTTGGGGAAGTCTACCGGGGGCGGCGTGAAACTTACATCATCCATGAATTGATTGTTAAAGAGTGTTGACTCTTTCAACATTTGCTCAATCGCGATCAAGTCTCGAGTTGAAACCAGTGGGTGATCCATCCTTCTCTCTTCGGTATTCTCGCCGCTCGTGGGAATTCTTCATATTCGAATTTTCACCTCCTCCATGGCGTGAATGGCGGCGTCGATTCTTTGGTTTTGTGCCTCGATTGAGCATTCATAGAGACTTGCATATTGAATTATGTTGGTCGATTGCTCCATTTCGTTACGTGGAGGTGGTGGAGGAGGCGGCTCCTCTCGGGGTCACTCTGCGGATGATCTTGGATGATCATCATTGGGATCGACATTATCTCGGATGGGTCAATTACGAAAGACTCAACACCTTCTTCAGATGCCTCTTCGTCGGTTGCTCTTGAATTGGTTGCCCGATCTTCGTTACTGTCGTAATGGACGTCAAAAGTTTCAATGACCCGTCTCGTCCGTGATAAACCGAAACCAACCTATCACGCCTGAAAGGTGGATGAACTCGAAGACTCGGCTCAGCGTCGCTCGAAAACTTCATGCATGCAATGGATGAAGAATTCTATTGGACCGAATAATGAACTAAAGCTCAAAATCATATGCGAAGTCAAATAAAGCTCTTATGCAAAATCTGGACTACGGCACGGAATGACATATTTAGACCTTATCGGTAGAGCTTGAAAACAAACTCGGGCCTCACATAAGGGCTAAACATACCGTTCTAGCCAGGCTAAGCGGACCAGGAACCCATTTGGACCACACAAGAGTGGGCACGCTCACAAAATCGCGAGGATCCATGAGGCCAATGACCTTGTGCCACCCAAATGACCTACGAGCCACAAGATAAAAATGACTTCTCACACAGAGAGATGCAAACTCATGACCCTAAGGACACCTAAATTTAGTTCCTGTAGTAACCGAGCTCACTGGGATCCGCGCGGATTTCATAGGCTCGAACTCTTGAGATCTGCGGATTTCTGGGCTCGGGCACGCTACTAAGCCTAAATCCGGTCGAACAAAGAAAAGAGGTGAAGGAAAAAAAGCGGGAATTTGGACCATACATAACCGCTTGATGACACGAGATCGCGTGGATCTCACGGGCTCAATTATGTATGGGCCAAATCTAAAGACTGACGACGAAAAGAAAGCGGGAATCTTGGTTTGGACCATACGGGTTCGTCCTGCACGAGATCCGCGGATTTGATAGCCTAAACTCCGTATGGGCGAATCGATCACCACGACCCCACGTAACCACAGAGAACATCTTGACTTAGGCGGTAGTACGAGCACACCAAAATCCAGCGGTTCGGGCTCAAAAGCACTACAAAGCCTAAGCGGTAGCGACCATTGGCCCGACCTTTAATTTGGGCTATACTGGCTGACCGATCACGGGATCGCGTGGATCTCGAGTTAGAACTTGCGTAGACCAAAGTAATTATCTCGACTGCCAGACAAGCGGGGGCGACCATACTTGAATTCTTTTTTTTTTTACTCTTTTTTTTTCGTCTAAGCATTACGGCATGGTCTCGGGTTCGAGGGTTACAATGAGCACATAACACACAAATGAATTCCAACTTAACCAAGGTCCTATGTTTAGAAGGTTAAAGGGTTGGTTCCCTAGTCTCTAGCTCGTGTCCCGGGTATTTGATCTTCCATGGGGTGCATGGCAAGATTGACACACTTGGGTTGCTCCCTTTTATCATGTGGATTAGGGAGTGGTGCACGAGTGGGAAAAACAACCACCGGCTCGGTGAAGGTCTAAGTGGACCCACCTGAGTTGAATGGTTACTGTTTTCCCAAAATGGTAAATAAAAGGGTTTTTTACTTAAACGGTGCCTTGTGTGCCTAAAATAAAAAAAATGTGACAACCTTTGTTTTTGCTTTTTTTTTTTAAGAAAAAAAAAACAAAACCCGACTTTTCAAGTCTTACCCACTAATAAGTCCCCAGTGGAGTCGCCACTGTAGGGCCATGACCCCGGAGAACGGTCCCCGCAGTGTCGAGTCGACGTAGGGTTGCTTAGGGTACAAATTTTAACGTTTTTATCGTAGGATCGGGCGGGCTCGCGACCCGAGAAATCCGCGGATTTACGAGCGATCTACTGGGCCTTGACGAGAAATCCACGCGGATTTACGAGCGATTCGGGCCGTGACGAGAAATCCATGCGGATTTGAGCGATGTTTGAGCCTGAAAAACGTTAATTTGCATAAAAAAAAATATATAGACTCAAAAAAAAAAAAAAAAAGCTGAAGGTAAGACAGCATCAGTATCTAATCCTGCTTAAGTTTCTTTCCAGACTCTAGAACAGTGTTTGACCCAGATCCTTCACTTTGTGTAGACGCCCTTCGTTGTCTTTTCTTGGCAGCATAGTCACTGGGGGCTTTCTCTTTGCCTTTCCCAGTAGTTTTAGGGGTCGTTTGAGTAACTGGTGGGTTCAATTCTTTTTCTTCATCTTCCTTTAACTGCTCCCTAGTAGCGGAATCTTTTTCAAGTACCCAATAGCGATAAGCTGTAGATACATAGGTACTTCCACCTGTTGAAGGAACAGTGAGAGTTGGCCTGCTCATCCAGTAGTCTTGCCAAGATCTAACCTTTGCAGCATCGTTTGTGATTGCCTTAGGGTTAGGAGGAATGCAGTCAAGAATGGGGATCCTTTGTTTTCTTCTTATCTGACGCCTGGCCCGTTCGGGGAAGTAATAAGTGGTATGTGTTAAACCCACAAGCCTCACAAAAGGGCTTCGGTGGTCAACGGTTACCACTTCCCTTATTCTCCACCAGGTGATATGCCACTTAACGATCATCTCCTCAATGAACCACTTCAACCACTTGTCCGTAGAGCGCTCCTTGTACTTACGGGCACGTTGGCAAAACTGGGTCATCCGGAATGTGGGTTCGTTCTTCGGAGGAGCCCAGAAGCGAGTGTGCTCCATCAACCAGATCTGTAAGGAAAGAAAGGAGAAAGTCGAGTTTACAACAAAGTGGGTCCACGCAGTTCGGGGAAGAAGACCCACGCGGATTTGTAGGTGGCAATTTGGGTGATAGGAGTAAAATCCGCGCCAATTTGAAAGACAATTACCTGAAGAAGCAGAGGACTTCCTGAGAATTCGCCCTTGGGTTCTTCACAAAGTCGATCCAGGCACAAGATGGTTTCAGCTACTATCATGGGTGCTAGATTTTGATCATCACGGAGGCTCTCGCTGATATTAATTAGCGAAGCCGGACCGCTATTTGTACCACCATGGTAGAAACAAAATCCTCCCAACAAACACAGAACTAAAGCCCTAGTTCTTCTCTCAACATGGTCGCTTCTTTTGAGTAAAGAAATTAAAGGCAGAAAGTTTACCCTTTCACCTTCTAAAATTCTTTCTAGGTCATCTTTCTCTAGGCCAAGAAGGGAGGTATACCTAGGGGCGGTATTCCTAGAAGAAGTCGGGATTACGGGTGTTGAAGTGAATTTGAAGCCTAGCATTGCACCGAATTCTTCAGGGAGAGGGCAGTTCTTTTCCCCAAACCTAAATAGGTGAAGCTCGAGTCCCGAATTGTGACCCTCGAAATCCCACATAATCCTAACTTGCCTTAGGCTAATTAGGGTATGAAGATTGTATCTCTTCAATTCTTCTTTTTCAGCATACGGAAGGGAGAGCATCCATCGTTCTAGCTCTTTCTCGAACGACATGTTTTTGGTAGTAAATTGGGTCTCACGCGGATTTTGGAGAATTGGCCAAGCCAAAGGCAGTGCGAGGAAGTTTGTGATGATATAGGAGGTAGATCTTGCGGATTTTATAGGCGGAAGTCCACATGCGATGTTATGGTGGTAGCAAAGTCCATCGAATATTAATCCATATAAAAATCAAAGACTCGGTTGGCAATTCAAGTGGGATAAGTTTCGGATCGATTTAGGATCCTCGCGGATTTGTTAGCAAGTTGGCCCACGCGCATTTTGGGCCAAGTACTATGATCCGCGCGGATTTTGTAGCTCTTGGGCCAAGCACAGGTCCACGCGGATTTGTGAGCAAGTGGGTCCTCGCGGATTTGTGCTCTTGGGCCGAACGTGGGATCACGCGGATGCAGGTCCACGGTCTGGGTCGGATCTGGGTCCGTGCGGATTTAGGACTGCATGGATTTTGGACGGGCAAAAATCGCGCGAGTCCTTGGACTGTCATGGATTTGGGTGGGCCACGAGTCCACGCAGATTTTGGCTGAACAAAGGTTCACGCGGATTTGCTACTACTTGGGATCACGCGGATTTAGATTGGAGTTAAGTTCAGGATGATCCTCGTGGATTTGTTGAGTCTTAGACCCGAATTACTTATTTGCGAAGAACTTGTTATTTTTGGTGTAATCAGGATTTATTTGCTTCCGACAATATTTATAGAAATCAACTCTTGTTTTGACCACAGCTCAACGTCCTGTCTTAATTGTTTTTTTTTGCATCGCATGTAGTCTTAGTTTTTTTTCTTATATAGTAATAAAAAAAAAGGCATTCATGCATTAGCATTTGCATCAATGTTTGCGTCTAGGATAGCTCATAAATCATAAATGAAATGATAATTGTCTAAGCATTATACATGGATGTCTTTCAATCATTCTCTTCATCCGAGACGAGGTCTATATACTCAGGGCCAGAGCAGGTCTATCAAGCCCCACGCGGGTTTAATTAAGCAGAGCAAAAACTGACCAGAACAGCGGAGGTCCACGCGGATTTCGGCCAAGTAAATTTTGTTTGGCCCGGCCCAGTGGAGCTCGCGCGGATCGGTGACAAAGCGAGTGGAATGTCCAAAACTTAATCTTAATGGATTTAAGTTCAAAGGCGGTGTGTGCATGGGTTGGAGTCGGATCCACGCGATTTGTCACGACATACATTAAATTTCTCAAACATAATTTTATGGCATGCTCAAACAAAAAGCAGCGCATTTTATTTCGAGAACGATTTTAGCCTTATCTCGGGCAGGGTATCACGTGGGTTTCCACAACAAAACAAAGCAAACATGCTCAACTGCTACTGAAATCCACGAGGATTTCAGCAACAAAACAGAGCAAACATGCTCAACTGCCCCTGAAATCCACGCGGATTTCAGCAACAAAACAGAGCAAACATGCTCAACTGCCATTGAAATCCACGCGGATTTCAGCAACAAAACAGAGCAAACATGCTCGCTTACGTTGAGAAATCGCGCAATTTCTTTGTTTTCTTTGTATTTTGATGATAAGCGTAAATCCGCGTGGATTTCTGTCGCAGTAGAGTCGTCTCTTTATTATTTTATTTTTTTTTTGTTTTTTTTTTTTTTTTTTAGGGTTAGGGTCTGTCGCAGTAGAGTCTGTCGCAGTAGAGTCGCAGTAGAGACCCAAAATCACGCGGGTCCACGCGGATTTGCAAGACCGGGGCCCTGACTTTGGGTCTCGGTACATTTTGGCCCTGACTTTGCAAATCCGCGCAATTCTAGCCCAAAATCCGCGCAATTCTGGCCCGAGGTTGGATCCGCGTGATTTTGATGCGGGTCGAATAATTTGATCCGCAAGATTTTTCGGGTGGACAAATGGGATCCGTGGATGCATTTCTGGACCGAATCGCAAATCTGCGTGGATTTATTGTCGAACCGTTGAAAATTTTGGCCCAAATCCTCGTGGACTTGAACCGGGCTGACCTGATGAAACTTTGGCCCAAATCCGCGTGGACCCGATTGAGTTTTGGCACAAATCCGCGTGGACTTTTTTTTTTGGGCCCGAATCTGTGAAATCTGCGTGGTACTGGGCAAATCCGCGTGGATTTGTCTTTGGCGACTGGAAAATCGCGTGGATCTTCTTGGGTTGGTGCAGAATTCCGCGATTTTATCGAATTCGTCTTTGACCGGCATGGAAAATCCACGAGGTTTTCTGTGTTAATCCGAGAATTTTCCGAAGTGCGTCGAGCAAATCCGCCAGATTTTAATCGATCAGTATTGACAGATGCCAGGTATTTTCTTGGTCTAGAACATTACTTTGGCGTCTGATTAGCCCCACTTTGATAGTGCGAGTAAGGCGAAAGTCAAAGTATATATCTTGAAAGAACGTTGTAGTTAGCGGAGGTAGTCCATTGTTAACCGATCATTGGATATTGTCGGTGAGCTATCCAAGGGTAGCTTGAATATCAAAAGTCTGACCGGAGGTAGTCCGATGCTGGTTCAGGTGCTGGATATTGTCCAGGCTTTAATACTCAAGGGTAGCTTGAGAATTTATCCGGAGTTAGTCATTGCTAGCATTGTTCTTGGATATCGTCGTGCTTGATATGTTTTCTCCTGAAAAGGACAAATTTTATAAATATATGACAGATAAAATAAAATAAAAAAAAGAAAAGATGAAATAAAATAAAATTAAAAAAATATGATAAAAATCAGATGAAAGTAGGATAAGGATACTCCCCTTCCATTTATGTTCAACCATTCATGCTCCTCATTTATATCTAACCATTCATTCACCCTCTTCTTTCAACCACTCACACTCTCCTTCCACTCCGTTTCTGCAAGAATCCGCGCAGCTCCAAGCCATTCAAAGAGCAAATCCGCGTGGAGCTGGATGGAAACTGAGCTAGAATCGGGCTGAATTTGAGGAAATCCACGTGGATCTCAGTGGCGGTTGGGGACTTTTGCTCTGTTCTGTTGAGGAAATCCGCGCACAATTCAGCATTTTTGCTGTATTTTGATGGCAGAAATCCGCGTGGATTTCTGTCGCAGTAGAGTCGTCTCTTTATTTATTTTTATTTTTTATTTTTTTTTTGGTGAAATCCGCGAGGATTCCAGTTGTAGCTGAAAAAATTTTTGCTCTGTTTTGTTGCTGAAATCCGCGTGGATTTCAGTGGCAGTTGAGCATGTTTGCTCTGTTTTGTTGCTGAAATCCGCGTGGATTTCAGGGGCAGTTGAGCATGTTTGCTCTGTTTTGTTGCTGAAATCCGCGTGGATTTCAGTAGCAGTTGAGCATGTTTGCTTTGTTTTGTTGTGGAAACCCACGTGATACCCTGCCCGAGATAAGGCTAAAACTGGTTCTTGAGCTGAAAATGCGTCAAGCTTTTTGTTTGAGCATGCCATAAAATTATGTTTGAGAAATTTAATGTATGTTGGGTGACAAATCCGCGTGGATCCGACCCAACCCATGCACACACTGTCGTCTTTGAACTTAAATCCATTAAGATTAAGTTTTGGACATTCCACTCCGTTTTGCTGCTGGATCCGCGTGGAGCTCCACTGGGCCGGGCCAAACAAAATTTACTTGGCCGAAATCCGCGTGGACCTCATTGCTGCAGTCGATTTTGCTCTGCTTAATTAAACCCGCGTGGGGCTTGATAGACCTGCTCTGGCCCTGAGTATATAGACCTCGTCTCGGATGAAGAGAATGATTGAAAGACATCCATGTATAATGCTTAGACAATTATCATTTCATTTATGATTTATGAGCTATCCTAGACGCAAACATTGATACAAATGCTAATGCATGAATGCCTTTTTTTTTTATTACTATATAAGAAAAAAAACTAAGACTACATGCGATGCAAAAAAAAACAATTAAGACAGGACGTTGAGCTGTGGTCAAAACAAGAGTTGATTTCTATAAATATTGTCGGAAGCAAATAAATCCTGATTACACCAAAAATAACAAGTTCTTCGCAAATAAGTAATTCGGGTCTAAGACTCAACAAATCCACGAGGATCATCCTGAACTTAACTCCAATCTAAATCCGCGTGATCCCAAGTAGTAGCAAATCCGCGTGAACCTTTGTTCAGCCAAAATCTGCGTGGACTCGTGGCCCACCCAAATCCATGACAGTCCAAGGACTCGCGCGATTTTTGCCCGTCCAAAATCCATGCAGTCCTAAATCCGCACGGACCCAGATCCGACCCAGATCTGCGTGGACCCAGATCCGCGTGATCCCAAGTTCGGCCCAAGAGCACAAATCCGCGAGGACCCACTTGCTCACAAATCCGCGTGGACCTGTGCTTGGCCCAAGAGCTACAAAATCCGCGCGGATCATAGTACTTGGCCCAAAATGCGCGTGGGCCAACTTGCTAACAAATCCGCGAGGATCCTAAATCGATCCGAAACTTATCCCACTTGAATTGCCAACCGAGTCTTTGATTTTTATATGGATTAATATTCCGGATGGACTTTTGCTACCACCATAACACTGCATGTGGACTTCCGCTCTATAAAATCCGCGAAGATCTACCTCCTATATCATCACAAACTTCCCCTGCACCTGTCTTTTGGCTTGGCCAATTCTCCAAAATCCGCGTGAGACCCAATTTACTACCAAAAACATGTCGTTCGAGAAAGAGCTAGAACGATGGATGCTCTCCCTTCCGTATGCTGAAAAAGAAGAATTGAAGAGATACAATCTTCATACCCTAATTAGCCTAAGGCAGGTTAGGATTATGTGGGATTTCTTGAGGGCCGCTGCTGAATTCTGGGACTCTGAGCTTCACCTATTTAGGTTTGGCGAAAAAGAACTGTGCCCTCTCCCTGAAGAATTCGGTGCAATGCTAGGCTTCAAATTCACTTCAACACCCGTAATCCCGACTTCTTCTAGGAATACCGCCCCTAGGTATACCTCCCTCCTTGGCCTAGAGAAAGATGACCTAGAAAGAATTTTAGAAGGTGAAAGGGTAAACTTTCTGCCTTTAATTTCTTTACTCAAAAGAAGCGACCATGTTGAGAGAAGAACTAGGGCTTTAGTTCTGTGTTTGTTGGGAGGATTTTGTTTCTACCATGGTGGTACAAATAGCGGTCCGGCTTCGCTAATTAATATCAGCGAGAGCCTCCGTGATGATCAAAATCTAGCACCCATGATAGTAGCTGAAACCATCTTGTGCCTGGATCGACTTTGTGAAGAACCCAAGGGCGAATTCTCAGGAAGTCCTCTGCTTCTTCAGGTAATTGTCTTTCAAATTGGCGCGGATTTTACTCCTATCACCCAAATTGCCACCTACAAATCCGCGTGGGTCTTCTTCCCCGGGAATCCGCGTGGACCCACTTTGTTGTAAACTCTGACTTTCTCCTTTCTTTCCTTACAGATATGGTTGATGGAGCACACTCGCTTCTTGGCTCCTCCGAAGAACGAACCCACATTCCGGATGACCCAGTTTTGCCAACGTGCCCGTAAGTACAAGGAGCGCTCTACGGACAAGTGGTTGAAGTGGTTCATTGAGGAGATGATCGTTAAGTGGCATATCACCTGGTGGAGAATAAGGGAAGTGGTAACCGTTGACCACCGAAGCCCTTTTGTGAGGCTTGTGGGTTTAACACATACCACTTATTACTTCCCCGAACGGGCCAGGCGTCAGATAAGAAGAAAACAAAGGATCCCCATTCTTGACTGCATTCCTCCTAACCCTAAGGCAATCACAAACGATGCTGCAAAGGTTAGATCTTGGCAAGACTACTGGATGAGCAGGCCAACTCTCACTGTTCCTTCAACAGGTGGAAGTACCTATGTATCTACAGCTTATCGCTATTAGGTACTTGAAAAAGATTCCGCTACTAGGGAGCAGTTAAAGGAAGATGAAGAAAAAGAATTGAACCCACCAGTTACTCAAACGACCCCTAAAACTACTGGGAAAGGCAAAGAGAAAGCCCCCAGTGACTATGCTGCCAAGAAAAGACAACGAAGGGCGTCTACACAAAGTGAAGGATCTGGGTCAAACACTGTTCTAGAGTCTGGAAAGAAACTTAAGCAGGATTAGATACTGATGCTGTCTTACCTTTAGCTTTTTTTTTTTTTTTTTTGAGTCTATATTTTTTTTTTGATGCTGATGAACGTTGTAGTTGCAAGTTATTAGTTTGCATGCTCTCCCTTAGTTTTTTTTTTTGATCTTTAGGCTTTAGGTTTGTTTGAAATAAATTGCATTTTTTAGAAATTTCAATTGCACGTGTGAAATCCGCGTGGACTTCTGCACACAGAAACTTATTTCCGATCAGAAAAATGTAAAATCCGCGAAGATTTTTGCATCAAGAAAGTAACCCATGAGAATCGAAGTAAAACGGGCCCTGGAGAATAAGAAATTCGCGTGGATCCAACCAAGATTGCTCCGAAGAAATATCTGGTGAGTATCCGGGTCGTTAAGTCGATCCGCGTGGATTTTTTAAAAAAACGACTGGGCCCAGAAAAGCTGAGGATTCGCGGATTTGCCCAGAATTGCTCCAAAAATGAGTATCCTGGGCCAGGTCGGTAACCAAATCCGCGTGGACCTCAAAAATACAGGGTCTAGAAAACAAAGGATCTGCGTGGATCCGACCCAAAATAGCTCCAGAAATATAAGGTGAGTATTTTGGGCCAAGGGTGAGAAAATCCGCGTGGATCCACGGGCTTGGATGCATAGTCACGCATGTAAGACTGGGCTGACGGTCGCTCACACGAACCCTGACTCGGGCCTTGCAAAATCCGCTAAGATCTATGGGGGTTTTAAGACTCAAAATTAAGTCAGGTTGTGAAAGGGCATCAAACGGGATCATGTACCCAAAAATCCGCACGGACCCAGTTGAGTGGCAAAATTGTCCCAGATCCGCGAGGATTTGTTGGACCCACAAACTGAATTAGGCTTGAACGAACTCCAGATTTAGGCCTCGGAAAATCCGCGTGGACCTACGGAGGCCTAGGTAAGGTTTTTTTTTTTTTGAGTCCTACAAAGGTTTTAAGTTTCATTGAATCCGCGAGGAGTCCATGTTGCTTCAAGGGCCAAAAACAGATAACCGGAATAAATTATCGGGAAATTTTTTATTTGTTTGGGCCGGACTGAAAAGCTTCCTACGTATCCACATTACATGGAATCAGGCCATCGTAGTTCAAATGGTAGTGTAAGTATTTAGTTGCTGATTTAAATAAATCAGTGGCTAATGTTTTGAGGATAGTTGCTGGTTTCGGTCACCAGTTTCTATGTCCACTTTTACCCTTAAGTATAAAACTTCTTCAGTTGATATTGTCGCCACTGTAGGGCCCGCGGCCCCCCGGAGGGCACGGTCCCCCGCGGAGTGTCGAGTCGACGTAGGGTTGCTTAGGGTACAAATTTTAACGTTTTTTTTATCGTAATCGATCGGGCCATGCTCGCGACGGAAAATCCACGCGGATTTACGAGCGATTATACTGGGCATCGACCAGAAATCCACGCGGATTTCTGAACAGTGCCCTGGGCCACTGACCAGAAATCCACGCGGATTTCTAGACAGTATTCCAGGCCACTGACCAGAAATCCATGCGGATTTCAGAACAGTGTTTTGAGCCTGAAAAACGTTAATTTGCATAAAAAAAAAATATATATATAGACTCAAAAAAAAAAAAAAAAGCTGAAGGTAAGACAGCATCAGTATCTAATCCTGCTTAAGTTTCTTTCCAGACTCTAGAACAGTGTTTGACCCAGATCCTTCACTTTGTGTAGACGCCCTTCGTTGTCTTTTCTTGGCAGCATAGTCACTGGGGGCTTTCTCTTTGCCTTTCCCAGTAGTTTTAGGGGTCGTTTGAGTAACTGGTGGGTTCAATTCTTTTTCTTCATCTTCCTTTAACTGCTCCCTAGTAGCGGAATCTTTTTCAAGTACCCAATAGCGATAAGCTGTAGATACATAGGTACTTCCACCTGTTGAAGGAACAGTGAGAGTTGGCCTGCTCATCCAGTAGTCTTGCCAAGATCTAACCTTTGCAGCATCGTTTGTGATTGCCTTAGGGTTAGGAGGAATGCAGTCAAGAATGGGGATCCTTTGTTTTCTTCTTATCTGACGCCTGGCCCGTTCGGGGAAGTAATAAGTGGTATGTGTTAAACCCACAAGCCTCACAAAAGGGCTTCGGTGGTCAACGGTTACCACTTCCCTTATTCTCCACCAGGTGATATGCCACTTAACGATCATCTCCTCAATGAACCACTTCAACCACTTGTCCGTAGAGCGCTCCTTGTACTTACGGGCACGTTGGCAAAACTGGGTCATCCGGAATGTGGGTTCGTTCTTCGGAGGAGCCAAGAAGCGAGTGTGCTCCATCAACCATATCTGTAAGGAAAGAAAGGAGAAAGTCAGAGTTTACAACAAAGTGGGTCCACGCGGATTCCCGGGGAAGAAGACCAGCGGATTTGTAGGTGGCAATTTGGGTGATAGGAGTAAAATCTGCGCCAATTTGAAAGACAATTACCTGAAGAAGCAGAGGACTTCCTGAGAATTCGCCCTTGGGTTCTTCACAAAGTCGATCCAGGCACAAGATGGTTTCAGCTACTATCATGGGTGCTAGATTTTGATCATCACGGAGGCTCTCGCTGATATTAATTAGCGAAGCCGGACCGCTATTTGTACCACCATGGTAGAAACAAAATCCTCCCAACAAACACAGAACTAAAGCCCTAGTTCTTCTCTCAACATGGTCGCTTCTTTTGAGTAAAGAAATTAAAGGCAGAAAGTTTACCCTTTCAACTTCTAAAATTCTTTCTAGGTCATCTTTCTCTAGGCCAAGAAGGGAGGTATACCTAGGGGCGGTATTCCTAGAAGAAGTCGGGATTACGGGTGTTGAAGTGAATTTGAAGCCTAGCATTGCACCGAATTCTTCAGGGAGAGGGCACAGTTCTTTTTCCCCAAACCTAAATAGGTGAAGCTCAGAGTCCCAGAATTCAGCAGCGGCCCTCAAGAAATCCCACATAATCCTAACCTGCCTTAGGCTAATTAGGGTATGAAGATTGTATCTCTTCAATTCTTCTTTTTCAGCATACGGAAGGGAGAGCATCCATCGTTCTAGCTCTTTCTCGAACGACATGTTTTTGGTAGTAAATTGGGTCTCACGCGGATTTTGGAGAATTGGCCAAGCCAAAAGACAGGTGCAGGGGAAGTTTGTGATGATATAGGAGGTAGATCTTCGCGGATTTTATAGAGCGGAAGTCCACATGCAGTGTTACGGTGGTAGCAAAAGTCCATCCGGAATATTAATCCATATAAAAATCAAAGACTCGATTGGCAATTCAAGTGGGATAAGTTTCGGATCAATTTAGGATCCTCGCGGATTTGTTAGCAAGTTGGCCCACGCGCATTTTGGGCCAAGTACTATGATCCGCGCGGATTTTGTAGCTCTTGGGCCAAGCACAGGTCCACGCGGATTTGTGAGCAAGTGGGTCCTCGCGGATTTGTGCTCTTGGGCCGAACTTGGGATCACGCGGATCTGGGTCCACGCAGATCTGGGTCGGATCTGGGTCCGTGCGGATTTAGGACTGCATGGATTTTGGACGGGCAAAAATCGCGCGAGTCCTTGGACTGTCATGGATTTGGGTGGGCCACGAGTCCACGCAGATTTTGGCTGAACAAAGGTTCACGCGGATTTGCTACTACTTGGGATCACGCGGATTTAGATTGGAGTTAAGTTCAGGATGATCCTCGTGGATTTGTTGAGTCTTAGACCCGAATTACTTATTTGCGAAGAACTTGTTATTTTTGGTGTGATCAGGATTTATTTGCTTCCGACAATATTTATAGAAATCAACTCTTGTTTTGACCACAGCTCAACGTCCTGTCTTAATTGTTTTGTTTTGCATCGCATGTAGTCTTAGTTTTTTTTTAGTAATAAAAAAAAGCATTCATGCATTAGCATTTGCATCAATGTTTGCGTCTAGGATAGCTCATAAATCATAAATGAAATGATAATTGTCTAAGCATTATACATGGATGCCTTTCAATCATCCTCTTCATCCGAGACGAGGTTTATATACTTAGGGCCAGAGCAGGTCTATCAAGCCCCACACGGATTTAATTAAACAGAGCAAACATGCTCAACTGCTACTGAAATCCACGCGGATTTCAGCAACAAAACAGAGCAAACATGCTCAACTGCTACTGAAATCCACGCGGATTTCAGCAACAAAACAGAGCAAAAAATTTTTAAGCTACAACGGGAATCCTCGCGGATTTCACCAAAAAAAAAAAAAAGAGAGAAAAAAAAATAAATAAAGAGACGACTCAACTGCGACAGAAATCCACGCGGATTTCTGCCATCAAAATACAACACAAATGCTGAATTGTGCACGGATTTCCTCAACAGAACAGAGCAAAAGTCCCCAACCGCCACTGAAATCCACGCGGATTTCAGCAACGGTACAGCTCAAATTACAAACCCAGCTCAAAGTACAACTCAGATTCAGCTCTAATCCAGCTCAAATTCAGCCCGGTTCTAGCTCAGTCTCCATCCAGCTCCATGCGGATTTGTTCTTTGAATGGCTTGGAGCTGCGCGGATTCTTGCAGAAATGGAGTGGAAGGGGAGTATTCTTGTCTTATCTTCATCTTATTTTATCTTATTTTCATTTTATTTTCCTCTTTTATTTCTCTTTTTTATTTTATTTTATCTGTCATATACTTACAAAATTTGTCCTTTTCAGGAGAAAACATATCAAGCCTGGACGGTATCCAGCAACAATGCTAGCAGCGGACTAACTCCGGATAAATTCTCAAGCTACCCTTGAGTATTAAAGTCTGGACAATATCCAGCACCTGAACCAGTATCGGACTACCTCCGGTCAAACTTTTGATATTCAAGCTACCCTTGGATAGCTCAGCCTGGACAATATCCAGCGATCGAAGTTAACAATTGGACTACCTCCAGTTAACTACAACGTTCTTTTCAAGATGTATATACTTTGACTTTCGTCTTACTCAGACTCAGTCAAAGTGGGGGCTAACTGTAGACACCAAAGTAATGTTCTAGACCAGGAAAATACCTGGCATCTGTCAATACAGTCCAGTTAAAATCCTGGCGGATTTGCTCGGACAGACCTCGGAAAATTCTCGTGGATTAACCCAGGAAAAACCTCGTGGATTTTCCATCCCAGTTCAGCACGAATTCAGTACAAATCCTGGCGGAATTCCCAGACCAACCCAAGAAGATCCACGCGGATTTTCCAGGCCGGCCCAGCACAAATCCACGCGGATTTGCCCAGTACCACGCAGATTTCACAGATTCGGGCCCAAAAAAAAGTCCACGCGGATTTGTGCCAAAATTCAATCGGAGCCACGCGGATTTGTGCCAAAATTTTCATTAGATCAGCCCGGTTCAAGTCCACGCGGATTTGGGCCAAAATTTCATCAGGTCAGCCCGGTTCAAGTCCACGCGGATTTGGGCCAAAATTTTCAACGGTTCGACAATAAATCCACGCAGATTTGCCAGTTCTGGTCCGGAAAACAGATCCACGCGGATCCCATTTGTCCACCCGAAAAATCTTGCGGATCAAATTATTCGACTCGCATCAAAATCACGCGGAT
Source organism: Portulaca oleracea (assembly GCA_029582165.1). NCBI lineage: Eukaryota > Viridiplantae > Streptophyta > Magnoliopsida > Caryophyllales > Portulacaceae > Portulaca > Portulaca oleracea. The sequence continues at coordinate 22,730,255 of CM055880.1, forward strand.
CCAACCTCGGGCCAGAATTGCGCGGATTTTGGGCTAGAATTGCGCGGATTTGCAAAGTCAGGGCCAAAATGTACCGAGACCCAAAATCACGCGGGTCCACGCGGATTTGCAAGACCGGGGCAAAAATGTACCGTGGGTCAGTCCATGGGATTGCGCGGATTTGCAGAATGAGGGCCAAAAATTAAGACTCATGCGGATCCTGCCTGGCCACCGAGTATCACGCGATTTGATAGACTCGCCCGTAAGGCAGTAATCCGCCCGATGGAGTCGCCATCGTAGGCCGCGCCCCGAGGGCACGGTCCCCGCGAGTGTCGAGTCGGCGTAGGTTGCTTAGGTACAAATTTTAACGCTTTTTTATCGTAGCGGATCAAGATCGAGCGTGCTCACGATCGACCGTAAATCCACGCGATTTACGAGCGTTGCCAACACGCGATCAGAAATCCACGCGATTTCGAACGAGGCTCTCACATCGACCGTAAATCCACGCGATTTCTAGACAAGATTCGGGCCACCGACTGTAAATCCATGCGGATTTGAGCGATGTTTTGAGCACAAAAACGTTAATTTGCATAAAAAAAAATAAAAGGAGTCGCCAGTTAATTTTTAATAAAAATTAACAAAAACAAAAAATGACTCCGGTCTCGAACCAAAATTCGGATCCGGGGGTAAAGGTATCGATGTAGGGGGGTGCCCTTGCATCGTCCGCCACAGCGGCCCTTACTGGGTCGGGTTTATTAAGAAAGAAAAAAAAGTATAAAGGTTGTCACTCGGAATAAACAAAAACATGCATAGAACTTTTAATGAAGTTTGAACAAATTCAAAAAAAAAATAAATTACAACGGGCGGGGTGATTAATGTATATTTTACAATCTGATCTACCAAATACGAAAACTGAACCAAAAAAAAAACACAAATCCGCGCAATTCTCAAATACGAAAAAAACACAAGTATGAAGAATGAAGGCGCCCTACCTATCCTTCGCAAATCCGCGCAACTCCTCGAAGATACCCAAAAAGTTTCACCCAAAATGGCTCAGAGTTGCAGAGGTGTAGCGCAGAAATCTGCGTGGATCCAGTAATTAGCTCTCTTTTTTCAGAATTCTCTCCACACTTTCTCCTTCCTGCCTCCTTTTTTTTCTTCCCCCCTCCTGCAGGATCCGCACGGATCCTTTTATAGGCAAGGATTAGGTTAAGCCGCTGGAAATCCGCGCGGATTTCGCGGTCTTCCAGTACTAGGGCCGGCAGTTCCTGTTTGGTTCTCCTGTTTGGCCCAGAAATCCGCGTGAGTTTAACCCCAGGAGAGAAATCCGCGCGGATTTCTGTTGCCTTCTGGGCCGAGTCTATCAAATCCGCGTGATACTCAGCTGAACTGGAAGCAGGATCCGCATGAGTCTTCATTTTTGGCCCTCATTCTGCAAATCCGCGCAATCCCATGGACTGACCCACGGTACATTTTTGCCCCGGTCTTGCAAATCCGCGTGGACCCGCGTGATTTTGGGTCTCGGTACATTTTGGCCCTGACTTTGCAAATCCGCGCAATTCTAGCCCAAAATCCGCGCAATTCTGGCCCGAGGTTGGATCCGCGTGATTTTGATGCGGGTCGAATAATTTGATCCGCAAGATTTTTCGGGTGGACAAATGGGATCCGCGTGGATCTGTTTTCCGGACCAGAACTGGCAAATCTGCGTGGATTTATTGTCGAACCGTTGAAAATTTTGGCCCAAATCCTCGTGGACTTGAACCGGGCTGACCTGATGAAACTTTGGCCCAAATCCGCGTGGACCCGATTGAGTTTTGGCACAAATCCGCGTGGACTTTTTTTTTTGGGCCCGAATCTGTGAAATCTGCGTGGTACTGGGCAAATCCGCGTGGATTTGTGCTGGGCCGGCCTGGAAAATCCGCGTGGATCTTCTTGGGTTGGTCTGGGAATTCCGCCAGATTTATCAATTGCGGTTGAATCGCATGGAAAATCCACGAGGTTTTTCCTGGGTTAATCCACGAGAATTTTCCGAGGTCTGTCCGAGCAAATCCGCCAGGATTTTAACTGGACTGTATTGACAGATGCCAGGTATTTTCCTGGTCTAGAACATTACTTTGGCGTCTACACAAACATTCTCTCCGATTCTTAAGTTGGGCATAACTCGTTTTTTTATTGTCTTGGCTACTGCTAAAACATGGGATCTACACCAGCTAGACATCAATATGCTTTCTTACATGGTTATATAGATGAAGAAGTATATATGCTTCCTCCAAAACCAAAAGGATATCATAAAGCACAGCTTGGTCAAGTTTGTAAGTTGGTGAGATTCCTCCGTAGTTTGAAACAAGCATTTCGACAATGGAACCTAGAGTTAACCAAATTCCTCATTCAACAAGGTTTCACACAGTCCACAAGTAATTATTCTCTTTTTTCCAAAGTCTCATCCACCAATTCTATCTATGTTTTGTATATGTGGATAATCTTCTTATAACAGGAGATGACTTTCAAGGCATCAATAATCTCAAGCAGGCACTTCATTCTAACTTCACAAATAAATATTTGGGGCTTGCTAGCCTGCTAGGTACTTTCCTGGTATAGAAATAGCCAGATCCCCTCAAGGTACCTTTCTAAATCAGAGAAAATCTATCTCATATTTACTCACTGATTTGGGTCTCACTGCTTCAAAGGCTACCAAATTTCCTCTTCCTCATGGCATGAAGTTTATCTTTGGATAATGGAACACCTTTATCTGATGTATCTCCTTACTGAAGGCTCATTGGCAGATTGCTATATTTAACACTCACAAGACCTGACATAAGCAATGTCGTTCAACATTTAAGTCAGTTCTTATGGAATCCTACTTATCTTCATTATGCGGTTGCCTTGCATATCCTCAGATATTTGAAAGGAACTGTTAACAAAGGTCCTTTTTTATCCTAGCAACAACACTCTACAAGTTAAGGCTTATTGAGATGCAGATTGGGGTAGTTGTCAATTTCCAGCTCGGTCCTTAACTGGCTGTTGCAGTTTTCTCAGTGATTCTCTCATTTCATGGAAGACTAAGAAACAAAGGACTGTTTCTAAGTCATCAGCTGAAGCAGAGTACAGGGCTATGTCAGCCGCTGTATCATAAATCAAGTGGATAACTTAGCTGCTTGAAGACTTTCATATTACTCAACATGGACCAATCACAATCTTTTGTGATAATAATGTTGCTGAGCATATAGCAGCTAACCCAGTATTTCACGAACGGACTAAACACATATGTATTGACTGCCATCACATCAAGGATGAGATTCAAGACGGCCTCATACAAACAGCTCATGTATCCACCACCAATCAACTTGCTGACATCACAACTTATTGATTTCAACAACACAACTTATTGATTTCAAGGCTTGGTTTGGTCGACACTCCTCCCAATCCTTGCTTTTTTTTTTTTGGGGGGGGGGGGATGGGAAGTATCATTCATCATCAGTCATCGACCATCCTCTTATGTTAGTAATCAGTTATCACAAGATTCCGTTTTAACTCTAATGCTCTTCTATTATGTATAAATAGTCTCAGCCTTCTCCTTACCACACATACTTGATGAAATAATATTTTGTGCTATTCATTCTCTTCCTCTATATTTCTGAAATTTAACACAAGTTCATTTTCGTTGCATTTGGCACCAAGAGGAAGCTGAAGATAAGTAGAAGGAAGAGAATCCAAACCACAACCCAAAACGCCTCCAAGTAGATGATCATCATCAACTTCCCCTACCAGTATACTGGAAGATTTGGGTATATTGATCTCAACAGAAACACCTTAGAACCAAACCAGAATGCAACAAAGAGTAGCATACATCATAAAACCCCTCATGGAAGCTCTCAGGGAGAGGCAATAATCAAAAATATTATGGAAAAAAATGTGCAAGCAGCTACTTGTTTCCAATTCAAAAGCCTTGTTCCTGCCTACTTATGGTGAAGCACCAACTCTATCTACAACTTGTCAACTACTGAATAAAATTATAGAGGGTATTCGATGAAATGTACCACGAGAATGACCTACAAAAGCAAAATTCGTAAAATTCGTTGGAATTTCATTCGAATCCCAAAATTACACGAAACAAACAACCCCCAACAATGCTACATAGATACTACTAAAAGTGACAGCTTGGCGAATTGCACAAATTAAGAAATCAATACATAACTTGCTCTTAGATAACAAAATTTTGAAAGCCATACACGAAATGAAAGCAAACCCAATCCACAACAACATTCAGATTCCAGCATTTCAAATGAATAAATTGAATTACCTGAACAATGCCGCTGATCATTGCTCCCTAATAGATGCAAAAGTGCAAGTAAGGCCATGGTCCTTGATCCCATCAACAAGCTGCTGAACCCTGGCACCAGCCTGAACCCTTACAGTCTTCTTTTGCTTATCCACCTCTAATACCTTATCCATAAGCGCAAGATTGATCATCCCAGCCCTAGACAGGCCTACCCCGTTTGGAGAAAGACCCGACCCAACCGGGCGAATCTTCTGACCCTTTTGATGGGCATCCTTGACAAGTTTCTCGAGATCCGAAACAGACTCGGGTTGGAGGAAATTCCGGGTATGGACCTCGTGGGTCCCACTCCAATTGGAGACAGTGTGAAGATCTTCAGGAAGAGGGGCGTACTTAAAGAGTTGGGCTTTCTTGTGCTTGGCATCTTCAGGGAAGGGGAAGGAGTAGTAGGTGGCCGCACCGCAACCCAGAAGGAGGAAGAAGTACCCGATGTATTTCCGGGTTTCAGAGGAGGAGGAGGGCGAGGGGGAGAGAGAGCACAAGTAGCGAGGGGTGATGATGGAGGGGTTTAAGGAGGGGTTTAGGATGGGATGAGGGTTTAGGGTTTTGGTTGGGTTGGACGTCTGAGATTGGCAGTGCTGGGGGTGGCGCCGGAATAGATAGGAAATGGGTCGCCGGAGATTAGATGCCCGGTACATGTTTGATGGTGGTGGGTTGACCACTGTAGGCTACAAGTAGTGGCGGATCACTATTCACTAGTGTGTGAAACTATGGTATGTGGATAATGCATTTATACTTTGTTCCGCTCAGCACTTCCACTCTTGAAGGGGAACTATGGTGAAAGAATCATGCATCAAATATCATACTTGGGTCTAGGTTGTTTAGCATAGTTAAACGCTATATTTAACCTTTAAAAAGTCAAAATTAATATACATTTGAGCTTGGTCCATGGCCATCCTGTCGTCCAACATCGACATGAAGTTTGGTAACCATCAGTGAACTATGTCAATATTACCGAGGACCAACGATTTTTCTGGATGACTTCAATCAAGTAGAGCTTCATGATCAAAAGCTAGGGAGATCCACCATGATCCCACGACAACTAGAGTTTCAATAGTGGAGGTCCTCCCTGGAACTTTCTGACATCCCAAGCATTGGCACCCACATGATCAAACAGATGGCACGAGGACCATATGATGTGGGAAGTTTTGGACCGTGGTTATCTAAACCCTAGTGGGTTCATGTGTTTCCCCACAACTTATATTCATAACTTGCCAACTCTTTTTTCCGACCATATTTCTATGGTCCTTTGTCCTAAAGGAGACCGGCCGGAGAAGTGAAGCTCTGGAATTAGAGGCTTGGGCTTTTTAGGCGAAGGACGTATGCCAACATCTACAGTTTGTATGGGCCAACGCATCAGTAGTAGGGTCAACCATGTTCATCCTGATATCCAAACTCAAGCAAATCTAGTTTGTATGTAGGCAGTGGTGCACCGAATGGAAGCGTAAGCGACACGCACCAATGGGGGCGATCTAAACAAAGTTAAAATTACTACAACAAGACCTCCAAAGCCGTGGACTTAGAACACTCAGCTTTAGCATCGTATTTCCAAGCACGGGAAACTTGTGAATCCTCCATGGCTATGGGCGAATTGTACTGGAAACAATGCGTAAAGGTGAGATGGCTAAATGACGGTGACAAAGTGACGAAAGTTTTCCTCTAACATTTTAAAATCAGGAAGTCCTTCACTATGATAAAGGGGCTTCCCCTTTCTAACGAATAGTGGTCCACCGATCTAGAGACAATCACCAGAGAGGCAGTCACACATTTCCAGGGTCTCTTTGCCAAGAAAGTAGCGAATGAATCAGTCTCTGCCAGATTCACGCAAATCTGCCTCTCGTCTTATGACAAACACCTCAGTGACAAGGACATCCAGTCTCTCTCCCATCTGGGCATAGAGGCGGAAGTATACTAGGCCCTTAAATCTCTAGGCCCTTTGAAGGCGCTTGGACCAGACGAGAGCCTCGTGGTGTCTTTTGACAAGCTATGGCCAACTGTTGCAACAGATGTGCAAGCAGGAGCCCTTCAATTGCTAAATTTGACCTACCTCCTCAAGGAAACCAATCTCACCTACATCACCCTCATCCCTAAGTGCAACTCACCCCAGGGGATGTTGGACTTTCGACCTATTAGTTTGTGCAACACAGTGTACAAAGTGGTAGCCAAATGTTTGGTAAATCGACTTCGGACGGTACTGGTCCACCTCATTAACTCGAACCAAAATGCATGCATCCCATGCAAATTAATTGTGGACACGTGTCGGGAAGCATATGAACTCCTTAATTATCTTAAAGGTAAAAAGCAATGGGTCTCTTATGCAACCATCAAAGTTGACTTGAATAAGGCCTACGACCGAGTAAAGTGGGAATTCCTATTCCAATTGCTCCTTAGGCTGCGCTTCCCCCAACAGTGGGTGTCCATGTTGATGCAGTGTGTCATTGTTGGGTTTTAGGTGATCTATTTCCTAAATAGACACAGATTAATTGGCGGAATATTCATAAAAATTACAAAACAATTAATCACACAGGAAATAAACAATTCTGAAGGCTTAGTAATTACGATCGCTAATCGGTGATGTAGAGGTTGACCTTTGAGATTCCAATAAAGAAATCCTCTACCGTAGTTCCATGACACTCACGGGAACTCGATTGCTAGATCGACCGTCGAGACAGATATCAATCTAAGATGTATGTGTTTGGTATGATGTAGTTTGTTTGAGAAACAATAGTGAAACTAGAGAGAGAGGAACTCGAAATCACTCGATATCTCTCTAAAAGTCTCAGCGGTTCCTTGATTTAAATCTCTCAAAGAGACACCCTTTTATAGTGTTTAGACAGCTTGGGGAAAGGGTTAACTAAAACCCTAATAACCGACTTACTCAAAAGACACGGTCTAAGGCCCAACACGATTTGTGTTGGCCTCCAAAATGTATTTTAAGTCAGCCATAACCACCACAGTCCGTGGCAGACTCACCACGATCCGTGGTGAGCCCAACTTGGCCCGTGTTGAGGTGATTTCTCATAGAAATCAACTCCGAACATTTCTAATTGTGTGACCCAGTAGGACCAAATAGTATAGTTGTAATTACATATTCAATTACCGAATATAGAGGTCTCTAGCAAAGACATATATTCACTATATTATTTTGGGTTAAACTCTAAGTATATCGAACATTGTCGGGACATTCCCAACAGTCACTACAGTGCACTAACCGGTGTTGGACAATGGCTGCCTTCTCCCGTGTTTATCCCCGAGGCTGGCCTCTAACAAAGGGATCCTCTATCGCATTATTTGTTCATTCTCTGCCTGGATTTGCTCTCAACAAAACTGTGTATACAACAGTTAGTGGGTGTCATCAAAGTGATCTGCATCGCCAGAGGGCACCTGAGGTGTCCGACCTATTTTTTGCAGATGATTCCCTTTGTTTCACAGATACCTTGGCGGAACACTATCTTAACTTATAAAGGTCCATTGACGACTTCTGCGTAGCTTCAGGAAAAATCATTAACATCTCCAAATCACAATTGATGGCGTCTCCAAACACCCAACCGGATCAAGTGAAGGTTCTTCGAGCCATCTTTGGTTATGATGTCATTGAGACATTTGAAAACTATCTGGGCTTACCCCCCCCCCAACTATGAGCCGAAATAAAACGACCCGCTTGCGATTTCTACTCGACACAGTAGCGAAGGCTTTGCAAGGGTGGAAGGAAACACTACTATCAACTGCGGGCCGTATGGTTCTCATCAATATCGTTCTCTCGATTATGAACCAGCACATCCTTGCAGTTTACAAAGTTCCGCTCTCACTAGCCTGAAAAATCGACTCACTACTCACCTAGTTCTTTTGGTGGATGAGTGCAGGCCATAAGTCCAAACATTGGGTGTCAAAGGATATTCTTTTCCAACCGAAAGGACTAGAGGGCCTGGGTTTGTGGCGCATTGAGTGGTTCAATGATGCTTCACTAATTAAGCAAGTTTGATGTCTTATGTGGAACCCTAATACCTTGTTGGGAAGTCTCTACTAGGCCAGGTTTAAATCTGCCTCTCCAATGGTTCCGGGAGTGCCGTTCAACAGGCCTGGGTTGTGACGATGGAGAGGACTTAGAAGGGCAATGGCAAAGCTAAATTTTGGGTTTCGGTTTCGCATAAGATAGGTGAAACAACTCGAGTTATCAAGAGCAGATGGGCAGGCTATAAAGCACGAATACTTCTGTTAGCCTCACGTATTCGTGTCGGATACCTATCCGACACTGACACTCTCGGACACTCCTCGGATACGTGTCAGACACGCGAAAAAACGTGTCCCCTAAATAATTACCAAAATAAACATCCGACACTTGAAAGACTCATGGTGGGCATGCGTATCCCAACCTTAGGACACTTCCGAATCATTGACAAGCATCACATTTTCGGCTAGCCAGATCCATAGACATCCTCAATTGTGATATCCTTTTTCCAATACATCATTGTTTTTTCCTATTGCTTTACCATCTTACACATACCTTTGTCCCTCTTTCATATAACTTTGTCCGTCTTCCATTATTTTATCAGATTTTATGTTTTATATATATATAGTTTTACGATTCATATTAAAGAAAATATATTCATTAACAAACATTTTTAAAATAAAAATGTGATATTTTTTGAAGTACTATATAAAAATTAAGGTACGTGTCAGACAATGTGTTGTATCCTTAATTTTTCAAAAATTGCGTGTCCCCGTGTCCGTGTCCGTGTCCCGTGTCTGAGTCCGTGCTTCTTAGGGGGGCAACATTTCTCTTGGTCTATGATCGGAACTTAACCCACATGAATGGAACAATCGATCAGTCAAGACTCTAATGGCTCAGGGTCAGGGCCATGGGAATGCCCCCCTCATAAGGAGGATTATCAACCATGATTCTGCTGTAAACATCCTCGTCCTCCTAGTCCGGGCAACGACCGACGCCGATCAAATAGTATGGGGCACACTAGTGATGTAAATTACACGGTGAAGTCAAGCTATTTTGTCATGGTCGACATTGAAAAACCATCTCTACTGCTTACAAACATGAGGGTATGTCCTACAAGCTTTTGGGTAAAATGGAAATTAAATTACTAGAAAATTTTCTACGATGCCTTACCAACGGCAAATCATCAAGCTAGGTGAGATCACGCGACTAACAAGTTGCAACTTGTGCGGGCATGTACTTGAAAAAAGCACACATCTATTCTGAGACTATGCATTTGTCAGAGCAGTGTGCTTCTGATCGAATATGGGATTCCACAACCAATCGGGATTGTTGTTCCCATCTTCCATTTGCTTGATTGGATGGTCATGCTCTTTAAGCGAGGTCAAGACCGACACCTATTTTGTGTAAATTTCACATGCATCCTCTGGTATATGAGTGGCTCGAAACCGGCTACTTTTTGAAAAGAAATTGCGAACTCGAGCTAACTCTCGGTTAGATGCGATGAGACATCGATCTATCACGATTATCGAACCTTTGTGGGTGGTCGTGAAGCGACACACCCGGTTAACATTCCGAAATCCTTTATTTGGCGCATGGGGGATATAGGTGACCCACCGGGATTGCTCAATTGTAACGGTCTGTGGTGCTCAAATTCAAAGAGGGGAGGTGCATGTTATGTTTTTTAAGGTAGGGGTCAATATCATCTTTAAAGGTAACATCCCCACCTATGGGTTGTCCTGCAATCAAATGAAACTCCAAGCAGTGGAATGTGGTCTCACTACAGCGAGGGCACACCATATTAACTCGGTTATGGTCCCCACAGACTCCGTACACGTGGTTCGCTACCTTCAAGGACGGACAACGACCCTTATGCAATGTCATCATATCCTTCATAGTTGTCGTTTAATGCTTTTATCTTTGGACTTTGTTTCTATTGAAAAGATTCCCCAGTTGGCAATTAAGGAAGCTCATAACTTGGCCACAAGGGCTAGGAATATATCCTTTCCCTAATGATCAGGGTTTGTAAACCGTTGTTCTGCAATGAAATGCCAACGTTATTAAAAAAAGGATCTAAATTATTTGTTTCAACAAATAAATGACTAATGTTATTTATTGAAGCATAATGTTTTTTTTACATAATTTAATATTTTAAGAAGATTCTACTATAATTGAACTTTTTTTTTCAACTACCATAGTTAAAAAGTACAACAATGGTTGATGCTACATTAAAGACTAAAATTAATATATATTAATCAAAGTAACTTGTCACAATAGTTAATCGTATTTATCAAACAAAATAATAATAAAAAAATTTCAACCACCATAATTGAAAAAAAATTAAGCGATGATGAAATATTCAATTTTGGTTAGTGATCAACACTATGTATTTTATGGCACGGTTCTTAAAGATAGTTCTTTTGAGTTTTGGTAATCTATCATAAAGGACTTTGAAGTTCAAAATTGTTTACACTACTTATTTTTGTATTGAAATTTATGAAATTAATTTATCAACAAACTTTTGAAAATGCTAGTCAAGCAAAATCTACAATTGTTTTGAGTAGAAAAAGTTAAAAATAAAATGCAATATCTATAAAAATTGGATAAGAGGTTAGATGTCAATCTTTTAATTGACGTTATTGCCCTTTATGATGTCGTTATTAATTTAATTTTCTTTTTATTTTTTGTGTATGAAAATTGCAAGAAACTGGATTCCCCACTCTCATCACTTTCACCCCAAATTCATAATTCGTGTTTTCTTCTGTAATCGTTCTCATCCTTCTCATCGCTTTCTCAGCCTCAGTGAACTCTTGAACCCTAAATCGCTCTGGTCTTCTGTAAGCGTTCTGTCTCAGACTGGCACTGATCTAGCATCCAGTAAACCCTAAATTGTTCCGAATTTCCAGGTTTCTTTTTCTATCGAGCAATTTAGGGTTTCGGTCGTGCTGTTTTGTTCATTTTTTCTCTTTGTCACGCTTTCTGTTGACACATTTCAATCCATCTTTCTTGTTTGCAGTTGTCAATCACGCGGCATCGCCTGATTCTATGGTTTGATTTGGGCAAATTGGGTTCTGCTTGTTCGCTGGGATCGTGGATCGCTCAATCATCAGCCTAAGGGGACCTTAATTCATAATCCAGGTATGATTTATGGTTTTTTTTTTTTATTGATTTTGTGCATGCATGTGAAGAGTTGGGTTTCATTATCAGCATTATTATTATTGTTATCATTGGTTGTATAAATGACATATACAGTCGTGCTTGGGCTGGTTTTTGGGGTATTTGGTAGCATTGGCGAACTAAATACTCTGTCTTTCTAACTGATACAATTTGTTAAAATTTTCAATATTTAGCAAGGGAGGCCACAGAATCATTTGCAAAAAATTATTTCAATCAAATGGGATAAGTTGGTTTCCTTGCTAAAATAAAGCAGCTGTTTGGAGTGTATGTTTCAACATTTGAAGCTAAGAAGCATATATGTATTGCTATGTATGTATAAAAATTGTTCCGTGCAACAGTAAAGTATCATGTGGTTTGCTGGTGCTTTAGTTATCAGAGCTGTTAGAGATAGTCCTTTAGTAAAAGCTGGTCACAAGTTCAAACAAAAAAAAACAAGCTATTTTCTTTACAAAAGCAACAATTTTGAGTTATGATTTGTATGCCAGTTGACATCCTATGCTATCCACAAAACTGGAGCTATTATCTGAAATAGTTGTCAGTTGTACTCACAACCAAGGAAAGTATTCAACACATTCAACGGATTATCCTGTCATTAGCCAAAGTTTATCTATTTTGCATTCCTTAATTACCATAAGCAACATAAAGAAGAAGCCATCGAAACATTAGGAAACGTGAGATAGAGGCATAGCTAAATCTATCACTCCATGTCAAAGGAGAGCACCTCATGACTTGTATTAGTTTATAGTATCTAGCAATAAGGAGGCAGCCTGACCACATGAAAATAGGGAATTGTCCAGTGGTAGGTTATGCAATATAAGTCAAGAACAAAAAGAAATTGTAATGGGAGTTCATTAAGGAAGCCTCTTATAGTGGAAGAAGGGGCGGGGGGGTTGGTAAGGATACACCATACCAAATCGACATCAGATGAGTTGAAGTGTATAACCACCCCAACTTCATCAAAATGAAATTAAAATGCACATGTTAAAAATGCTAATCTGACAAATTTTCAGGAAATTGGAGTAATTGATTGGCTTTGAGACAAACATTATTATTATTATTGTTTGGATTTTCTCTGTGTGGATCTTTGAGGTGTGATTAGTGTGCTAACTGCAAACTTCAATGTCCTGTTGTAAAGTTTGACAAGGTCAGAGAAAAACTTCACAGCATGCTCTGCACCCTCTTTTGTTCATGCTTAGTGAAGGCAGAACCCTTAGGCTTATCAGTTTCCCTGTCTTGTGCAATGTATAAATCAACTACTTGGCCAGCTTAGATATGGATGTCATATAGTACCCTATCACTAACTTTCTCATCCAAATTGCTCGTAAAAAGAGGAGTTGGAGTATGAATGATTTACTTATTTGAGTTTGTAGTTTAAGCTAAAGTTTATTTTTCTTGGTTTTTGTCAACATTGGAATATGACCTGTGTATTTCTCAAGTTACTGACACTCTCCCACACAATCATACCACGTAGCCTTTGATATCAGGCAAACTGAAAATACAAGCAAATTTAGCCTTAGCATGTCCTTTTGAAAGTAGCAATTTCAAATATTATTTGTTCATGTTTTTAGATTAATTTTGAGCCCTGAGCTATCTTCCTCTGCTCTTAATGGAGTTGTCATCTTATCATCAAAACTCCTAAGCACGATATGAACAGAGGCTTACCATAGATCACCTTTGAAATTGTTTTCTTATTGCTTGAGATCCAAATTTCAATTCTGATTACAGCAGCTTTAAGCAACAATAGTGGCTTCACCTTGAATCACTACTCTAGAAGGACGCAAAAAATTTGGTTCAAGTCATATCCTTGCTCAAATCTAAATCTAAATCTAAGACTATTCTGCTCCTTTGAATGCTGCATTATATGGCATCTACAGGGACCACAAGACCATAGGTCTACAATTTTACTTTTTTATTGATAATTTTTTATATAATTTTTTACTAATAATTGTAATATTATATACTAAAGATAATATTTTTCATTTTGAATCTAATCTTAGTAGTTCTATCTAATGGTATATATTGAAAAAATTTTGGTCAATTTTTTTTTATATTCACTCGTCATTTCCAAAGGCGTCAAATAATATTGAATAAAAGTAGTTAGGAAAATTGGCAAACAATTAGGCATCATCAACATTAACATCATCATCATCAAAACATGTCTCAAGCTTTGTTACAAGGGTGCTTCAGCCGCCCGAGATTTTTTCTAATTTTCTAAATGAAAAATAAAAATAGAAAAAAATTCTATTTGATATTTGTAATTATATAGAATTCATAATTTTTTTAAAAAAAAAATCAAAAAGATTGAAAAAATTCGAAAGATAAATCAACCATTAAGCCATTAACGGAAGCGCAAAGAGAGGGATTCGAACCCTCGTCTGAAGGAATCGTACACGGATTCGCAATCCACGCTTTCGTCCACTCAGCCATCTCTCCCCATGGAAAATAAAAACTAATATATTTTTTAAATGGGAGCTAGGGGATTCTAATAATTCCTGCTATGACTTGTACACCTTTCGGTCTCCATTCCATACATAATCAGAGTGATCACAGCCATACTTATGATGCCTTTAAGCTTTGCCTGCCTGCTGATTAGTTTGATATATTGTAAGAATCATATCCCTATTTAAATCAAAATCTAAATGTAAGAGTAATCTCCTCCTGTTGAATGTTGCATTATATGACATCCACAAGACCACTAATTTACTATTTTACACACTTCACTACATGACATTGTTGCCACCTTTAGAAGACTACAAAGTCAAGTAATGGTTTTAGGATAGACAATGGTCCCAAACAACTTCATTCTCCTTAATTTAATCATTTCAAAGCCAAAGGCAAAATTTATTTAATTAAAAAAGTCCATAAAACGTTGAACCAAATTCAACCCATTTCCCGTATCAACAGCTAATAAAACCCAAAGATAGAAATGAAATCATAGTAGTTCAGTGCGTATGATACTTTTTGTCTCTATACAGGAATGTCGATTTGGAGATCTCGACAATATCCAAATGCTACAAATGATTGCGACAATAACAAAACAGGTTTGTTTCTTTTGTATCTAAAGTATTTTCATACAATATCCAAGCACTATTTGTTTGGGTTATAAAATTCCAATCTAGGAGTGACATGTGACTTTGAGTCTATGTATACGGCTGTTAGTCATTTTCTGCTATTATACTTGCCTTTGGATTCCTGTTAAGTATTTGTATGTGAATGAGACATGACAGACCAATTATAGACTCTCTAAACATTGTACAAAAAATGTTAATATTATTCGATTAAAAGATTTCACAAAAAATTCTAACTTAGGCAGGACATACTTATTCCTAAGACTTGCCTTAGCTGCACCTCAAATGAGAACTCTTGAATTAATGACTTCATTGAATCCATGTCCCCATCATTTAAGCTGACCAAGCACTTTTCCAGCTCCAAAAATTTCTACATGAACTTACCAATCCTTGTCGAGAGAAGAGATCAATCACTTCAACGAAGACCACATAGATATTGAAAACAAAAATGATTGAGTTCAATTTATTATAATTTTTAGTACACAAATACTGAAAACAATAATTAGGCCATGTTGAGAGCGAAGAGATCAATCACTTCAACGAAGACCACATAATCGTGATTTAAAACGAGTAGAAGAAACTGAATGTTCCATGGTGAGAGCTGCGCCTTCTGGAGTATCTTCATGTAGGTTCTTTTCTTCCAAATTATTATTTTTTTTAATTGTTACAAATGATCTATTTTATGCGTACCAATATGGTAAAAATCATCGTTGCAGGTAGTCAGAAGGCAGTTCCAACAACTGCATTTTTAGACTCCTGAACCAACAACGTGTGACAAATGTTATGCAAAAAATTTATCAAGCAATAAAAAGGATTTTGTCGTGAGAACGGTGAAGTAAAATAGCAATTAATAAATCTCCTGAAGAGTTAATGAAGTTGTTCACATTAAATGACCCATTGTCTATTCAGTTCAAGACATATGCTCGTCTTTATAATAATATGTTCGCATTTAGTTCAATGGGTGTGAATAATGACAAAGCGCTAGCTAGAAACTCGAATGGAGTTTATACTTTTAGAGTTCAGGTCAAATTTACCATTTTATAGATGACTTACTTCCAAGAAGAAAGGACCAAAATATTTGCAACTATATTTCTATGATACTGAACATGAGTTGGAAAATAGAGCTCGATTTTTTTCCAGTTTATATCCAAAGATAATAAGTACATTGAGGAATGTACTAGAGTGTAATCCCTATGCAAATTTCTTCCGATCATTACGTGAACTTGATATTAGTGAAGAAAGTAAAATTATGTTAAAATGCAATGTTGGTTCAGACCAACGTGTTTTTAATGCTGCAAGTGCTTTTCAAGTGGCGGCAATTTGGTTGGATGGAGATGTATATGAAAGTCGACATATGATTGCTTTTGGAAAATCTGGAAAGAGTCATAGAGTATATCACTATTATGGTTGCTATGATCCTCTATAATACCTTTTGTTATTTCCTTTTGGAGAAAGTGGATGACATCAAGGAATTAAAGGAACATCTAATAAACGCCGTACCAATACTAATATGACATTTCCTATTACTGAAGTTTTGGTCCAAGATGCCGAGGATTTAATAAATGAAGAAAATAATTAGGGGTGGGCGAAAAATTCGTAATCCGTACTCCGATCCAAAAATCCGATTATCCGATCCGAAAAAATGGATAATTAGCGGATAATTTTTGAAGTTGGCGGATTGGTTAACCGATCCGAATTTTTTCCACGAATCATAGATCAGATACAGATCGGGGGTTGAAAAATACAGATAATTCGTCAGTTATCCGAAAATCCAAAACAATTATTTTTCAACTTTGAACCCTTCAAATGTTATTTTTTTGTTGTTAATTAGTAGTCATTACCATAGAAATGTAACACAATACATAAAGTTTACCATTTTGAACCCATTAAGGTAAGAAGAACAATGATAATTATTATGCAGTGCGTTATAAAGCGTGGATATCTGATTATCCGATCCAAATCCGGTTAACCGAGACTTTCGGATCGGATCTGATTACAAATTTTATTATCGACAATTCGGTTAGCAGAAAGTCCGGTTAACGAAACTTTGGATCGGATACGATCATGATTTTAACGAGTAAATTACATTTACCCTACGACATTTGTGGTAATAATTTTTGCACACGACATTTGGGAAATAATTTTCACCTACGACATTAAGGAAAGTGATTTTTAGTGGCAAAATCCGATCACTTCTCAGCAGAAATAAAGCGATGAAATTATCATTTAAGTCATTTTCTTCTAAATATTAATGGACAACATGATACATTCACATAGTCATATAAGGGCATTACTATATTTCCTCATTTTCGATCAGCAGTGACAAGATTTTACCGCTAAAAATCACTTTCACTTAATGTCAGGTAGGGTGAAAATTATTTCCCAAATGTCGGGTGTGCAAAAATTATTATCACAAATGTCAGGTAGGGTAAATGTAATTTACTCTGATTTTAACTATCCGAACATACGGTTAATCGATCCAAATTTATGATCGGATCCGTTAACCGATCCGTGCCCACCCCTAAAAATAATGGTTAGTATTTGTTTTGCTTTTATTTTTTTAAAAAACAATTTAATTATTTGTCATATGCTAAATCCACTAAAGTTTTGCATATTATGCAGTTGTAAGGAGAAATAGAAACTTTGACGCAAAGGCAGCAAAAGAAGTCTCGTGTAGAGAATATTATTGCTATTTATTTCAAATAAGAGAAAATTTGACTAACGTGTTGCTTAGAGTGGGCGCCTAGATTTTTTTAGAAACAATCAAGATGCTATTCGAGTGATTTATATAAAGGAATAGTTGAGTCTTGATATTGGTGAAAGAAAAGGATCTAACGTAGGTCATCCTGTAATCCTACCGGCTTCTTTTATCGGAGGTTCGAGGGATATGCGTCGCAGATATCTAGATGCGATGACATTAGTTCAAAAGTATAGGAAACCAGATATTTTCCTTACAATGACATGTAATCCTGCATGGCCGGAAATAACAGAACAATTATTATCTGGTGAAAAAGCACAAGATAGACCTAATTTAACTGCTCGAGTATTTCATGCTAAATTGATGGAATTGAAACATGAAATTATTGATGGAAAGATTTTCGGTGATGTTGCTGCATATGTATATGTAATTGAGTTTCAAAACAGGGGTTTACCGCATGCACATTTTTTGATTATTTTGAAACCTCAGTTTAAAATAAGACACTCAGAAGATTATGATCAGTATGTTTATGTTGAAATTCCAAATGAACATAATCCACATTTACGAGCGGTTGTTTTACAACATATGCTGCATGGTCCATGTGGGGATGATAATCCTGACAACCCATGCATGGTGAATAAAGGTGTAAAGAAAGAATGTAAGAATCACTTCCCAAAAGCATTTTCTGAATTTACAACAATGAGAAAAAACTCTTACCCTATATATAGACGCAAAAATACTGGTGAAAAAGTTAAAGTGCGTGGATGTATCTTGGATAATCGATGGGTTATACCTTATAATCCATATTTACTTGCAAAGTTTGATAGTCATATTAATGTTGAAATTTGTTCGACTATTAAAGCTGTGAAATATCTATATAAGTATATTTATAAGGGTCATGATCGTATTGCTATAAATGTGAAATTTGATGATGAAATAAATCTAGATGAAATAAGTCATTTTCAATCTGCAAGATGGGTATCTCCACCTGAAGCTGCTTGGAGAATTTATGGCTTTAAAATGTATGATATGTATCCTTTAGTTCTTCAACTTCAATTGCACTTACCAAATATGCAATCTGTGAGCTTTCGATCCCATGAAAATTTAACAAATGTGATTAATGACGATAGTAGAACAAGAACCATGCTCACAACATTTTTTGAAATAAATAGAGAATATGAAAATAACAATAATGATGGTTTATTGTACTCTGAGATGCCTGAACATTATGTATGGAATAAGTCAAGCAAAATATGGACAAAAAGACAACGTAAAGGAAGTATAGGAAGATTGGTTAGTGCAAACCCAATAGAAGGCAAAAGGTTTTACCTTCGATTACTTTTGAATCACATAAAGTACCCTAAATCTTTTGAAGACATGTTAATTGTTGATAATCATGTTTGTTCCACATTTCGTGAAGCTGCTGAAAGACACGGACTATTAGAAGATGATAATTCTATTGAAAATTGCATTGATGAGGCAATAACAATTTCATATGCCCTTTTCTCTTAGACGATTGTTTGTAACATTGTTGATATTTTGCGCTCCTAAAAATCCAGAATGCCTTTGGCAAAAGTACTATAGTGAACTATCAGAAGATTATAATAGATTGTACCCAAATGATCCTTGTAAAGTCTTATATCTAACTGTAGAGCACATGCAAAGTCTTTTAGAGATTATGGGAAAATCCTTTGCAGATTTTGGCCTTCATGATTTGCAAAAACTTTCAAAATCTGGAAATAAAAATATGAAAGAACTGATTAATGCTCGAAATGCACCAATAGCTACTGAATACATTTGAATGGAGAACTTATTAAATGAAAATCGAAAGAAAGTATATTAATGTATACTAGATAGAGTCAATAAAAAAAAAAACTAGGAGCATTCTTTATTGATTGCCCTGGTGGTACAGGGAAAACATTTTTTGTATAATGTTTTGTTAACGAAGGTTAGATTGAGTGGTCTCATTGTCATCCCTTGAACCGTATGGGAATCAGTTTACTTTTGGTTTGTCTCTATCGGATCATTCCCGAGCCTTCTAAGGGGCTTTGGAAACATCGGCAAGAATAAACACAAGGCGGTGAAGGCGTTCAAAGGCTAGAAATGCGCGTGCCTTCACACTTTCGATCATAACTTCTTCAATACAACTCCGATAGATCTCAAATTTTGGGAGCTTAAAAACATCGAGAGCTTTCCATCGATATCTTACGGGCCTAAAACGGAGTTCAGATGAAGAAGTTATGCGCGTTTGAAGTCGGCAGGGAAAAGCTGTCCAGAAGACAGTCGCGCCTGAGTCGTCTTGTGACTCGCCCGAGTCATTGTCCTGTCCTGGTCGTCGCGCCTGCGACGAATCTTGTAGCGCCCGCGACCTCCAATGTATGGATGATAGGGTGCCGAGTCAGGGGGCCGTCACGCCCGCGACAGGTCTACGGCACGCGCGTGCTGCGGCGTATTTTGGCTGAGTTTTGGGTTTAATTTCCTGTTTAGTATAAATATCCCTTTAGCTTGTTTTTCAAGATAGTTTTTGATGATGAATGTCTAGGAGCTAGACTCAATAAAAATCCTCTTAATTGGAGAGTAGTGTAAATGTGGGTTTTTAAACCCTATTGCAATGAAAGCTAATCCTTTGGGTGGAAATTGCTTTGTGATTTCTCTTCTTTGTGAGTGAGTGGTTATCTTACACTCTTTGTGAGATTTCTTGAGAGATTCAATACTCTTTGCTTGTGGGAGATCCTTGTGCAAGTGTTTGAACATCTAAGTTCAATTTGGTGAGATTTCTCTCTTTAGAATTGTCCATATCTTTTAATTTCATGTTTATCTCCATTAACCCAAAAACTCCAAAAAATTGGTTCATGGTGTTCATGAGTTCTATGGGTGGATTTCCATCATCCACATGTTTATTTAGACCCTAGGCTTCTACATCGCCCCCCTCTCCATTTGGTATCAGAGCTAGGCATAGAACTCATAGTTTGTTGGATATTTATTGTTTGTGCCCGGAATTGTTCTTATTGATATTTGGTGGTGATTTTTGGTGTTCTTGGTGTTGTTGATATTGTTGAGCAATTTGGGTACCCCCATTCCATGTGTTCATCCATTGTTGTTAGGTGTGATTGTTGTTCTTGATTGTTATTGAATGGTTGGAAGTATTATTGGAGCTTTGTGGTGAAAGTTTGAAATTGTGCACGGAAGGTGTTCGATGAACTGATTGCGAGGATTTGTTGTGTTGGTGGTTGTTTTGTTGGTGGATATTATTGGTGATGGTTGTGTGGCCATCCGGGTTTGTTCTTCTTAGTGCATTCCCCTTGCCGGTTTCACCCCATTTTCTTCAACAAAATTAGCCTCACAAAACCCCCTCAAAATTTCCTAGCTACAAAGAACCCAAGCCTGTATCCGCTCAAATTATACACCCCACAAGAAAACCAAGCTCCACAAATGGCCTCCATGTTCTATGCTTCGGGCAAATATGATGTCCCTTTTTCCCCTAAACTCAAACCCAAACCCAAACCCAAACCAACCTTCGAGGAGACTCTTCAACGTATCGAAGAGAAGGTTCTAGAAGTGCAACGTCGAATGAGTGACTTACTCCGCGCTACGACCCCTACACAACTAGATTCATTGAAAAGGGATCGTGACATTTCAACTCGGTCTCCTAGAACTCACCATAGTGGTTATTCGAGGTATTTGATGATTATCGTCATGGTGGTTCTCAAGATAGGAGAATGGAAGAGAAGATTACTTCATGGCCTTCTAGGAAAGGATGTGCTCACTCTTGGAGTAAAGCTTCATCCAAGGGAAGTCGAACTTCAAAGCTACCCAAACCATCTTCTCGAGCTCATAAGGAAAGTGCGGAATATCTTCGGAAGCTCAAGGGTAGAAAATGCTTCACATGTTGGGTTTATGGCCACTACCAAGCCCAATGCCCCACGAAGATGGTTGAAAGTTCCAAAACAAGTGAGGTAGCCACACCGGAGGCTCCAAAGACTAGTGTTGAGGTTCGCACGCAAGAAGGGAAGAGTTCGACTCCTAGGCGATCCTTTATCTTGACCAAGGATTCCCGGGATAACTCTCAGCGGGAGAATATCTTCCGAACTCGGTTCACCATCGGTGAGAAGGTAGCCACGGTCATCATCGACGGTGGGAGTTGCACCAACTTGGCCTCTACCTACATGGTTGAGAAACTCCAATTGCCGGTCTCGGTTAGCTTGCAAGTGCTAAAAGATGGCGGCGACTTCGAGGTTATCCAACAAGTCTTGGTCTCTTTCTCAACTAGTTCTTATGAGGATAGTGTTCTTTGTGATGTTGTCCCCATGGATGCTTGCCATTTACTACTTCGTAGACCTTGGCAATTTGATCGGCATGCTATCCACAACGGTCGGAAGAACACTTACACTATCCGTATGGGAGAAAAGAAACTCAAACTCACTCCTTTACTTCCTTTCAAAACTGATACGCCAAAAGCCGGGGTGGGAAGTGAGAAGAGAGACCTCCAAAAGAGTGAAACACGGGATGAGAGTGCTTTGAGCAAAGGAAAGTCACATCGGGCTTTACTTTTGCGAAAAAGCGACCTTAGTGAGGTTGAGCGAACCTTAGCTCCACAGAAATTTCCAGTCTCCCTCCCTTGTCCCTCACCCTTACCCAAAACTCCTACTGAGCTCCGTATAGAGTTCCCCAGTGTTGAGTCGTGCTCAATCGCTCCCAAGCCTCACCATAGAGTTGAGTTGCATGAGGACACATCCTTGACGAATCCCCCGAGCTCCATTATTTCCACATCAAGATTGAACGAGGAAAAGGTTGTTTCCATTAGCCTTGACCCCGAACTCTCATGTGACGAATTCCTTGTTGCTTTCAACAAGTTGATGGGTGCTTAACGTGTTCGGGTCCTTCATGAAGTTTACTTGGCCCCTCTTTTCCGCCGGAATTGCTACATTTTTGAGAAGGACGGGTTGATGAGCGTCACTCTACTTCGATTGTTGGAGTACATACTTTTGGGTTTGCACTGGTATACGGTTAATTTTGAACCCCCCAAGAGTTGAGGGCAACTTTTTTCGAAGAAGGGGAGTATGAACCATATGGGAATCGGTTCACTTTTGGTTCGTCTCTATCGGACCATTCCCGAGCCTTCTAAGGGGCTTTGGAAACATCAGCAAGAATAAACACAAGGCGGTGAAGGTGTTCAAAGGCTAGAAATGCGCGTGCCTTAACGCTTTTGATCATAACTCCTTCAATATAACTCCAATGGGTCTCAAATTTTGGGATCTTAAAGCACACACCGAGAACTTTCCATCGATATCTTACGAGCCTAAAACGGAGTTCGGATGAAGAAGTTATGCGCGTTTGAAGTCGGCAGGGAAAAGCTGCCAAGAAGACAGTGGCGCCCGAGTCGTCTTGTGACTCGCCCGAGTCATTGTCTGTTCCGTCGTCGCTGCCGCGATTTAATCTTGTAGCGCCCGTGACCTCCAATGTATGGATGATAGGTTGCCGAAGTCGCGCGTCGCGCTCGCCATCGTCTCCGACGCGCGTATTTTGGCTGAGTTTTGGGTTTAATTTCCTGTTTAGTATAAATATCCATTTAGCTTGTTTTTCAAGATAGTTTTTGATGATGAATGTTTAGGAGCTAGGCTCAAGAAAAATCCTCTCAATTGGAGAGTGTTGTAATTGTGGGTTTTCAAACCCTATTGCAATGAAAGCTAATCCTTTGGGTGGAAATTGCTTTGTGATTTCTCTTTATTGTGAGTGGGTGGTTATCCTACACTCTTTGTGAGATTTCTTGGGTGATTCAATACTCTTTGCTTGTGGGAGATCCTTGTGCAAGTGTTTGAACATCTAAGTTTAATTTGGTGAGATTTCTCTCTTTAGAATTTCCCATATATTTTAATTTCATGTTTATCTCCATTAACCCAAAACCCCCAAAAAATTGGTTCATGGTGTTTATGAGTTCTATGGGTGGATTTCCATCATCCACATGTTTGTTTAGACCCTAGGCTTTCGCATCGCCCGCCTCTCCATCCCTACTGCAACATGTGGAATTGCTGCTTCTAATCTACCTTTTGGTCAAACTGCCCATTCTAGGTTTAAGCTTCCTTTAGACAATGATGAATCAGGTTTTTGCTGTGTCCCTAAACAATCCGGTTTAGCTCAATTACTTCGTGAAACTTCTTTACTAATTTGGGATGAAGCTTTAATGGCTAAGAAACAAAATGTGGAAGCTTTAGATATTTTACTTCAAGACTTATGTTCTACACTTAGGTGGAAAGTAATTGTATTCGGTGGTGATTTTCGACAAACATTACCTGTCCTTCCTCGAAAAACGCAAGAAGAAGTAGTGCATAGTAGCTTATTCACATCTCATTTATGACCATTATTTGAAAATTTTCATCTAACTCAAAACATGCGCTCTTCTGAAGATTCTTGTTTTTCTAATTTTTTAATAAAGCTTGGCAATGGCAAGCTCCAAAAATTACCCAGTGATCAAATCGAGATCCCACAATGTATGATCATTCCTTTTGAAACAGAAGAAATTTCTATATCTAAATTAGTTGAAAGTATATTTCTTGAATGTGTGATACTCAATTTGACTCTAAAATATTTACAAAACGAGCAATTCTTGCACCTAAAAATGAAGATGTTGATATTATCAATGAAATCCTCATATCTAAATTTCCCAGTGAGTTACATGTTTACAAAAGTTATGATGAAGCAATTGATGATACCATAGAAAATTATCCTCTAGAATTTCTGAATACTTTAACTCCGTCTGGTATTCCAGCACATAAACTTTTGTTAAAAATTAATTGTCCTAATTATGCTTCTACGTAATTTAGACCCTTCTTCGGGTTTATGCATGACACTCGCCTGATATGTAAGCGTTTACTACATAATGTAATTGATGCTGAAATTGCATCGGGACATTGTAAAGGAAATCGTGTTTTTCATCCACGTATACCTCTCAAGCCATCAACTTCAGATAAGTACCCCTTCCAATTTTAGAGAAAACAATTTCCTGTCAAACTTTGTTTTGCTATGACGATAAACAAATCTCAAGGCCAGACATCAGAGCATGTTGGAACATATCTACGTGAACCTGTATTTGCACATGGACAATTATATGTAGCTTTATCTCGAGCTAGAAAATATGATAATGTGAAAATTATTATAAAGCCTTGTGATAATCAACAAAATTTTTGTTCTGTTACAAAAAACATTGTTTCTTTTTATATATTGCAAAAGGCCGGAATATTATAAAGTGATGATTTTGCATGCATATTATGATAACTTATCGCTTGACCATATTGTTATGTTCTACCATCTAAATTACTTAGCGAATTTTCTTTTTTGATAAAGGATTGATTGAAGAAAACTTAACATTGAGTTTCTATATAATCAATAATTAGTCTTGACATATTAGCATGCAATGCAAGCCCTATAAAATGATATCCATGTCAAATTGGAGTAAATGATATTGAGGTTCCACAAGCAGTTCTTCCTGATACTGTATTTCGGTACGTTTCAATGTTTAGCTTATGTGAGTTTTATTTTTAAATTATTCTTTATTGTAGTGTTGTTCGGTGTTCTCTCCCTTACTAGGTTATGTGCGTGGTTCTACGAAAAATATGCTTTCTCATATCACAAAAGTACATTCTCTTAACAACTTCTTGAAATGCAGATCTATCTTCCAAAAGTGTGTGAACTCTAATCTAAATTAGCTGGAAACTGATACTCTTGTCCCTATTGTAGACTATTTTCCCGATCAAATCTCTCTGGCTAGGCCTTCTGATCATGACAAGAACAAGGGGATTCCTTGGACTAAAGATGAACACTGTATTCTCACCCTTACGTAACTTCTCATCCTTTGCTAAATCATCTTCTTTTACTCTTATTTCATGTCTGAATGACTCTTGCATTATTTGTAATTAAGTACACATAAGACTATATTACCCTGAATCAATCACAGTCATATTCTAGATCTATTTAGTTGAGATGATTATTTATGGGCTAATTTTTATATTCTGTTTGCTGTAACTTTAGTAGCAGAAACTATTGCTAAATTGTCTTCCCTTTCTTTGCCTCTCTACACTTTAATATATGCATATCTCTAAAGAAGATTGTGAATGAGCAATGCATATAGATCAATTGTGTTTGTGTTATGTTTAAGTGGAGTGGATGTAATATTTATAATGATTTTGCACTGAATGATGGCATTACATCCCTCAAGGTTCGAAGTGAATGTGGGCCTTATATCGTTCAAGATACTTTTATTTTGGTACGTTTCAATTTTCTGAACAACTTCTTGAAATGCAAATTTATCTTTCAAAAGTGTGTCTGAACTCTGATCTGAATTAACTGGAAACTGATACTCTTGTGCCTATTATAAACTATTTTCTTGGTCAAATCTCTCTGCCGAGGCTTTCTGATCATGACAGGAAGAAGGGGGTTCCTTGGACTGAAGATGAACACGTGATTCTCACCCTTACCTAACTTCTTATCCTTTAGTCAATCATCTTCTTTTACTCTTATTTCATGTCTCAGCCACAACTGTTTTGCAGTGATTTCATATTAGAACTTCGAATTCCTCTCCCACTCACTCCTCCTCACTATTTGGGAGTTCTCATTTCAGTTGTGAAATTTTTTCAATTCAACTAAATTTTTTCGAATTGGCACTTCAAGAATGTTACATCCTTTGTGATTTCGTTTCAATTGCTTTAGTGAATATCTTCCAATTTAGATTGTTTCCTATTGCCTACTAAGGGTAATATCTTTTATTTTGTTATATTTTTATTACTTCATTTAAATATCTGCATGTCTACACTATTTGTAATTAAGTACAAATAAACTGCATTAATAACTTTATAATCCACTCTTTCTATGAAAAAGGAAAGTCTAAAGCATGTTTTTCTGCTAGATATACAAACCCTTTTAAATCAAAGCCATCTTATTATAAGACGCTCTTCAAGAAAGACAGATGGCTAAATTTTTTTTTTTTCCATGAAGAAAGTGAGCAAGCAGAATTCTTTGATTACCATGAAGAAAGTTCTTCATATTGTTTTATTGCTCAAATTAAAAGTTGCGGTGTTATGTCAAAACATGAAAGCATTTAAACTTATGTAATTCTTTGAGATGGGTAAGTGATTGTTTCAGCATCTTGAAGAAAAACCTCCAAGGCTTCATTCTTGCCTTTCTTTGATCAGACATCCTCTTACATGGTATATACTCAATACTATGTTGACAACGATTATAATTGGATAACATTTATTGTGGTTAGTTCCCACTAAAAAGGTGAAATGATTTTTCATTATCTCAATTAAAGTAATGAGCCTTCCAATATTTTTCACATTGATAATGATGATAGAGATACAAATAAGTCTAGGATAGTTAATGAAATGAAAGAACGTCAATGATCTCATTTGTTGTAAAATGAAATTCTTTTTGCATTGTGTTGACTGTCATATCATATCATCTAATATATTTGTAGCTGAAGTTGTCGGGATCAGCCAATACCCAATATTTGACAATGAAACTGATGGAACGGTTTGCACTCAATGTAGTACATAGTGTTACTAGGACAGATTCTTGATTCAAGGTAGTCAGAAATACAAGTAAATTTCTCTCCTTTTCTATTTCCCCCCTTTTTGAAATACACAATCTACTTAATTACAAAGTCCTATTAGCTACTTCCTTGCTGAGGCTGCACTCATTGGCAGGGCTATCACCATTGAGGATTGTGGTGCAAGCAGCTTACAGGTAAACTATGCAACAATCTTAATTTTTTATTCATGTTCAATAAAATATCTTAGCTTTTTAATTCTGAATGGCTACATTGTAGTTAATGGACAATATCAGGGTAAATATTGGTCATTTTTGGTGAAAATTAAAAACCTTTAATTCGTGTACAATTAGAGTCTGTTTT
The DNA here is from genome assembly GCA_029582165.1 of Portulaca oleracea. NCBI lineage: Eukaryota > Viridiplantae > Streptophyta > Magnoliopsida > Caryophyllales > Portulacaceae > Portulaca > Portulaca oleracea. Next base: position 22,757,366 of record CM055880.1, read on the forward strand.
GTATTATTTTCTAATTTTCACCAAACATTATTAATATTTACCCTAATATACATAACCTTCAGTATCTGGAATTGATCCAACAATTGCGGGGACCATTGTTAAAAAATAGTGTTGTCCTAAACCAAACAATTGAGAGGCTATATCTAACTCAATAGTTTCTAAGTTTCTGTCTCTAATATGACCCTTAACAAAATGAACAATTACACAGGATTTACCAAATACTTTCACTTATCCATAAAGAATAGCATATTGTAAATGCCTCACAGATGCCTTGGATTTAGGCACAAATTCACATAGAAACAGTCTCTGTGAAAATCTATTTTTTTGGCTTCTCATTTTTTTTGGACCTTAAATGATTTTCACATGATATCATCCAAATTTTCAATTCACGATAAGACACTACAAAAAAAATGAATCTCTTTCACCTTCCCTTGATAACAAGTCAAAGTGTATTTTGACACATACACGGTCATTGTTCAATCCTCGTCTCCAATTTTTAGCTCATTCATGTAGTAATTGAGTAGGATAAATAATTAAGCACTTTGTTTGGCAAATGTCCTGCATATGTCACCTTGACAAACTATCAGGAAAGATTTCAACAGCATAATAAAATCCAGAACCAACTCTCATGATTGGTGGTTAATTTTGCACAATAGTAACCCCTGTGTCGTAAGTGTCTAACATACATAGAAATATGGTCACACCAATGTGAGGCATGTATACAAACATTTGAACCTTTTTGTCTTAGTTACTTTATATTTGATTGTTTAATAGCAATTTGATTCAAGTAAGAAAATCATTCTTTGGCGTATACTATATTTCAGCACTTTCTATTTCAATTGGTCACAACATCAACTTAGCTTCCTATATTTTATATGATATTCTCGGTAATTTTCATTAGTGTGAATAATGCAGACTTGGCTGAGTTGATACCTACTATTACAAAAATATGATGTCTGGATTGTTAGTTTACTATTCTTACTATATCTTGCTTGCTGACAATGTTGGACTTACATCATAGGTTAATTCAATAAGGTTGCACAATCTTTAACTGAGACTACAGTTCCTCTTTCGCTGAAAAAGACATTCCTCTTTCACAGAAAAAGACAGCCTCAAAAAATGGTAAGTACCTTTTACACATTTTTCATGGTGTAGATTCACTTAGGGGAGAATTTGATTGAGGAAACATTTGGAAACAGAAAGATGAAAATCTAAGTAGATTATTAATTTAATTTAAATTAAGGTACCAAATTGCATCCATTTTGAATTATCTAAACCCACTTGCTCCTGTTTCAGAAATAATAATGGTTAATTATATAAAATATATAAAAAAAGAACAATGTGCACTATATGGATCATTAATTTGCATGTCCACATGTCAAGCTTAATTTTTTACCAAATAAACACTTGTCAACCTAATGACTCATCATAACAACTATATTTGCACATAAATACCTTGGCAGCCTCCAAAAATTTCTCACTTTTAATTACTCTCTCTCAAGGTAATTATTTATCCTAATTCCTAATTACCCATTTCCATCTTTTTTAAAACCATCACCCTCTCTCCTTTTCTTCATCTTGCTAATTAAGCTATCTTTATTCGTTGCAGGTTCTATGTCCAGCTAAGGTAATACAACTTTCCTCAACTTTCAATGTTACCATTTGCATGTATTTACTAATTTTCTTCCTCATCCTTTTCTTTGCATTCTCTCTGTCATAAGTCTCCTCTCTTTTTCATATTTCATGGACAGAAGGATATTATTTAATACCTCATCCTTTTCTCTTTTACATAATTTCCAGTATCTTACTCAATAAACTGGACATGCATACATATATCCACTGTCTACACATGCATCTGTTTCTCTTTTTTCTTTTACATGATAGACTCAGTGAATTGTTGTCAACACATTTTCTCTTATGCTAATTAATCCATGTATCTTTTACACGCATATATAGGGTGCACTTTTGTTGAGTTGTCCCACATCGGCCTTTGACACCCATATTGTGGTGTATATAATGGCTTGGGTGCCTCAACCTCCTAAGCTAGCTTTTGGGGTTGAATTGGGCTCAAATCCATTATTTCACAACTTTAATACCTCATCCTTTTCTCTTTTACATGTTTACCAATATCTTACTCAATAAAATGGACATGCATACACATATCCACTGTTTACACATGCAAATGTTTCTCTTTTTTGTTTTGCATGCTTACCAGTGAAATGAATATATTAGGTTGTAGGTTAACTCAAGTGTCTGCTTCATTGATAAACATACTTGGTCATTTTAGATTCAATTAACGTATTATTAGTCTTTGTTCTATTAGCTAATAAAGATGTCACTTTCTTTCTTTTTTTTTTTTTTACTTCGTTTAAACACAAGTAGTACCCATAGGGGAGAATCGATCAACATGCTATCTATATAAACTACCAAAACTACCAAAACGATATAAGCAATATGCATGTATTATGTAATATTTTTTCATATAACAATCTCATACTCCAACTAACTTTATATGCATGAAAGTATATAATTCTCATTCTTTATGTTTTAATATATATTACAACTAATTTTGTCACACGTTCTTGGATTAGAAAGCAATTTGTGGTATTAATTTATACAATATATATCATGTTGCTACTTTTCTTGATTTTCCATTCTAGAAAATTCAACTCTTTGCTCAAAATATTAATCACGAAAAACTTTTTCTATTAAATAAATCTCTTTTGTAGATTAACTTTCTGATTAGAAAATCAGTATTATCATATCCAAAAATCAACATTTCACCTCTTAATTTGTTTTGCTAATATTATTCTTTGAACAATTTGCTTATCCATGGATATACAGCTAATAATCCAAACTACATTATTCATTAAACTAATAATTGTTCCCCTATAGGACCACAATGAAGCCACCGATGAAGCAGTAGCGTGAACTAAATGAAAGCACAGCTTCCTACAAAGTAAAGGTTAAAGTCATCGGGAAATTTCATCCTAAAACATCTGGAAGTGGAAACAGATATCAGAGGATCATATTCATTGATAATGAGGTTAATCAATTCTAACATTGTGAATTAATATTCACACAAATTACATGCATCACTAATTAATTCTTTTACATTATTTAGATAACAGAAATGCAAGCCACGCTATTCAACGACAAAATTGAAAACTATGGAAGTCATTTGTGCTACGACAAAGAGTATTATATTTCCAATGCAAAAATAAAAAAAGAAGATGAACGTTATAAGAATGATGCCGGACCTGATTACCCGTTCGAGTTTGATCACAACACAAAAATTGAACTAATTGATGTTGAGAAACAATCGCGATTAATACCTCTCGACCAAGTGAAAATCATTGGACGAAAATTAGAGCGATTTGGTAATATTCGTTATTTCGATTATTGTATTGTTATTAAGAAATCAAACACACCAACCAATTACTAATACCGTTTACTTTCACTTCTCAGATGTAGTTGTTGGAGTCGTTAACCTCGATGAGGTGAAGACTGCAACCATCTTTAATCAATTTCTTGTTCACATCCTATTACTCGTCATTTTTAGCTTATCCTCTACTATTAACAACAATAGGATCCATATAATCTTTCTAAACTAAGAGTGCAACATAAAAATGATCAGGTGCTTCATCTGAACATAACACAAACACAACAAAATGCATACTATACCCAAAACTTAACTTGTACATTTTATGAGGGTATGATCACTTTTACATCATTCCACGCTAATGTCTTATTACCACAAGTTGAAATTCACATTGCTCTCAATTTGGAATGAACTTGCAACTGAAGAATGTGATACGCTCGCAACAATGACATCTTCTACTTCAACCCCAGCTGTTCAAATCACAGCTGTCACTCTCAGTACATATCAAGGTTATCCAATACTTTTACTTAAGAATCACAATTCTACAATCCACACATTACTCATTTTATTTTACAATTATCCAATTTTATAATCCAAACATTACTCAATTCTTTTAAAATTATCCACAAGCTGTGTATTATCTACTTCACCATCATCATCATTCATATTCGATGTGCACACCCCCGAAGCTGAAAACTTAAGAGCTTGGTAAACTTTGATTCATTATCAACTACCATACTAACTAACGCCTTCAACATCTTCTTCTCTAATTAATATCTATTATACACAGGCTCTCTACCAATGCTGCAATGCTCAAAGAAAAGCACATTGAAACTACCTTAGCCAAGAGCTCGATAGAATCCATCAAAACAGTCACCATAGCTGACTTGAAGACAAAGACCGTACTTCATCTATCTTGCCTCATTTTTTTATTTCATGTGTGTGTGTCTATATATATATATATATATATATATATATATATATATATATATATATATATTTATATATATATATATATGGGAATTGATATAATGAGAAGAAAGATTTTGTGAGAAGAAAAGCATAGCAAATCAGAACCATTGGTTCCAAGATCAAGGGTGGGTATTAATCTTGTTTTTTTTTTTGGGAAAATGTGAATAATAAATGCTGTAACTTTTTTTTTGTTGGCTGGGAAAAAGAGAGCAATTAATGTAGTGTAATTTCCAATGACATGCTAATTAATTCGCAACTATAGAGAATTCAGAATGAACATTAACGTTACCATAAATGAACACCACATATATCCAGAATGAACATCAACTATACCATAAACGAACATCATTATACTATACGTTCATTTATGGTATAGTTGATGTTCATTCTGGGTATACGTGGTGTTCATTTATGGTATAGTTGACGTTCATTTATGGTAAAGTTGATGTTTATTCTGGGTATAGTAGATTATCATTCTGGGTATAGTTGATGTTTATTCTGAGTTTTCTAGAGCTGCGAATTGATTAACATGTCATTGGAAATCACACTGCATTAATTGTTCTCTTTTTCCCAGCCAACAAAAAAAAAAGTTGCAGCATTTATTAGTCACATTTCCCAACAAAAAAAAAAAAAGAAAAAGCAAGATTAAAATCCACCCTTGATCTTGGAACCAATGATTATGATTTGCTATGCTTTTCTTCTCACAAAATCATTCTTCTCATTATATCAATTTCCTATATATATATATATATTTTTTTTTTGGAAAAAATTTCCCTATATATATATATATATTCAAACAAATATTAAATTTAACAGAAAACCACTGATATCTTTTTTTTTAATTATTACAGCATGAAAATACTCAGCCATATGAACAAGTTTGGGTGCTGTCAACCATCGCTGCTATCAAAAACAAAAATTCATTTATATATGTAGCTTGCAAGAACTGTGGACAAAGAACAGACAAGCACATTCAGTCCACGTTTGAGTGCTCCAAGTGCAATAAAGAGAATGCTACATCAGAAGCAAGGTATACATATAACTCAATCTTGCCTTTTACTGTCTACCGTATTTGACATCACCACATTTTTCATATTAGTTCACCATATTAGTTCATCATGTTAATCATAATCAAAATATGTGGTTAAATGGTATGCTTGCCTAAACAATAGATACCTCACATATTGAAACATTTCTTTCATGGGTTGATACTTCGTGTTTGGTTCTTGCTTTAAATGGGTTTGATACTTGATCCTTACAAAACTCTAGAGAGTCCAAATTTTGATATATAATTTTGACAAACCTCTATTAATTCCTAAATCCTTTACAAACAAGAAAACATGCCTAAACAAATGGGTCACAAATGCAGAAATTGCAACAAAAAAAAAACTATCACATCATAATGTAAAAAAAATTAAGACTCAAAATAAACACGAGGAAGAAAAGGGATGAAATAATCACATAAGCACCTGACTACAAGCTGGATATGACTTCAAGCCTTGACCATGGAGGTTAGTCACTAGACAATCTTCAGCAAGGTCACCAAGCTTATTGCACTTCCAGCTACAGAAAGCTTAAGCAAGCAGAAAGATGGTGAGCACTGCCCTTTGGTGAATTATTGTCTAATAAATCCATTACAAGAGATTGTCGCACACTGCATACACACACTGATATTCTAATTTATCTATTCTTTCTGCAAGACACTTCATTCTACTATTGGTTATCAAGCAACTTATGATCAAACAAGTAATTACTTTGATACAGGTTTGTTATTCATTTTGATGCACATGATGGTACAGGGGACATATCTCTTGTTGCATTCAGATCCTCTGCTGAAAAAATGCTCGGCAAAACAGCTCATGAACTTTATCAGCTACAACCCAGTGCAAGTAAAACCTACATATACAATATTTACATACCCATAACATAAATTGCATTCTACCTTTTACTTCATGTTTAATATCTTACATAACACATACAGGAGCGTCACACCTTTGCCAATAGAGCTGAACTAGAATTGAGGCGACAAACAAAACATCTTCTGCTCCACGTTTCACCAAAACCTCTGGCTAACATGAAGCTCGTGAAATGGCATGTGAAAGATATTGTCAACTAAGAATCCCTTGCTACTAAAGTCATCCCTCACAAGTGTTGTCCTCAAAACACTTTGTTTTTTGATTGCTGGAATGTCTTTTCCAAGCTGTTAAGATGACTTTCCTCGACTATGGTTGCATAATTTTCTCTAGGATACTTTTTCCTCAGCTATTGGTATGTATTAACTTCCTTAGAAACTAATTTTTCACAAAGCACCTCACTTTTGTTTCCGTATCTGGTGAGGTTTGCTATTGAATATCATTATGTTGCATAAGTATCTCTAGGATACCTTTTCATTACCTATTGGTATGTAATAACTATGAAATACCTTTTCCTTAGCTATCTGGTGAGGTTTCCTTTTGAATATGTATACACATTTTTATTAATCTAACAACTATTTGGATAATGATAAAACTATCCCATCCATTGATAATCATCAGTTAATATCGTCGGGTCAGCGCGTGCGAATCATGTGCTGAAACGACTAGTATTTGAAAAAGATCATATATTTTAATCTTTTAGAATTGTAATACAAATATTTAGATAATAGGTAAATGATATTTAGGTCGAATATGACAAATTACAAAGGATGTCAAGGGTTTGATCATCTCATTACAATACATAAAAATAGTCATTAGGTGTATGCCCTTGAGGTGTGGAGTTAGCAAGCTAACGAGCTAATACAAGGAGCTTTTCTCAAACTCTCACCACCATCATGCATCCAATCTTGTGCTTGTAATACACTCTACTTCAATATCTAAATGTGAAGCCTCATTTCTGAATTTCGGTTAATTCCATATCCACTAGTACACCTCTCAAAATTTTAACATGGTATCATAACATAGGGTAATAATTTGTCCTCTACCTCTACTCTTAATACAGTTTCCAAAAAAACAAAATAAAAAATAACTTTTTTATAGTTCCCAAAATCATGTTGCACTATTTTAACATCTATCTCAACATTCAAAGCCAAGTTGATGCATGTTTACTAGGGGTCAAGAATAATTCTTTATAAACATGGAGATGGCCCAAGGATCATGGATGCATTATATGAATAAACTTAGCAAATATTCCAATAAACACTAAAAAATACAACCCAAATCACCTCCAAACTTGACTCTAAGCCCGAAAGTCATATCCACATGATTACCCATCATTCAAGTATTTGAACGAGATCACTAACAACTCAAAAATGATCAATAAAACTTCTAAAACAACACCACACAACAAAGCTATGAATTTTGCAATAAAAAAAGAAAAATAGAGCAAGATATCATCACCTATAAAGGAATAAATCCACCAAGGATGATTTAGGGCCTTCAAATATTTGCATAAAGTATGAACCACCAGCTCGCACTTGAAAAACCCAAGGTAGAACCCACCAAGCTTGATATAAAGATCACACCAATCAGACTCTAAAGAGAACGCTCCAAAAGCACCACCATTAACAATGGATAAAGCAAAGTAGGGATTTGAGGAAAAGGGTTTTATACACATTCATATCATTTATCATCATAATCAACTTTCTTTTCTTCCTAAATGCATTTGTTTATATAGGCAAAAAGGATGGAGTGATACCTAAGAAAAAAATGAGTCAAATCTAGGGTCAGAATTAACCCGTTACTTTCGATAGGGCTTCTAGGGCGTCAAGTCCCTTAGAACTCATTCACTCCAACATATGTGGACCTATGACCATTAAATCAAGTCATGGTGCTTGGTATTTACTCACATTAATATATGATTATTCATGATATGGGTACGTGTACCTCTTATCACATTGTTACAAAGCATTGGATGTGTTTAAATGTTTTGTGATGGAAGCTGAAACCAAATTAGAACAAAGGGTCAAGACTCTTCATACTGATCATGGTAATGAATAATTTTCTGATATGTTCAAAAGTTTTTGTGAAGAAAAAAGGCACACGTAGGCAACTCACAGTTCCCCCAACTCCATGACAAAATGGTGTTGCAAAACGAAGGAATCACACATTACTTGACATGGTAAGGTCAATGATGGCTCAAGCTAGTCTCCCAATTAGTTTTTGGGGGGATGCATTGCGCTCACGATGACTTACATCCTAAATCGAGTGCCTAGTAAAAGTGTTTCCACTACACCAAATGAGTTATGAATGGTAGAAAGCGCGCTCTAGATCATCTGCTTCCATTGGATTCAGCTGGCTATGTACAAAACCCCACTTATATACATGGAAAACTTGGTCCAAGAGCTACCAAAATGGTATTTATTAGGAATCCAGAAAATGGTATTTATTAGGTATCAAAATGGAGGCATGACGGAATTTGAGTCCCAAAATGTCGAATTTCTTTAGGATGAGTTCCCAAGTATTGGTGAAACTAAAAAGGACTTAGAGTAGTATGAGTTACAACAACCATCTCTCAGTGAAGGGGAAGATGTGGATACTTGCCATGTCACCAAGAATGGTAGTTCTCCAGCTAATTATGGAGATAGTGGGAGTAGTCCTACAAACTCTAATGGTGGAAACTTGTCTACCCAGGAGAATCAACCAGAGGATGAGGAATGTCCTCAATCTCCACAAGAAAATGAAAATGTAGATTGTTCTTGATCTTTAATTTCTAATCAAGAACCCACAATCCAATAGAAAAGTGGGAGTAATTCTTCTGGTGTTTAAAGCTTGCACCTCTAAGGAAAAGGGGAAGGGATTCCAGCTCACATCAAACAAGAGAACTGTAAACAGTAGTTTTGTGGACCTCGGTTTTGTCGTTCTCTCTCAGGGAGCTGGAGGCCTTGGTCATAGAAACTAGGTCTAAGGTCGGGTCAAGATTGCTAAGGTAAGGCAATGGGTTAAGAGGCGGTCACGAAGCAACAAAGAAATCTAAGGTCGGTCAAGGAATGGAAAATGGGCTTCGGAGGCTTTTCGGGATGCAAACGGGGATTAGGAAATGAGTTTTGCAACAAGGGAATAACAAGGAGGGAGAATCAAGTGGCAATTCCGTTAGAAAATACCCACCGAGCTTCCTCTTCCGAGGATAGTCTGGATTAACTTCCCCAAAGTCCATCGACAGACCCGGAGGGTTAATGAAACGGAATTTCCTAGTTAGCCTCTATTCACTTCATTGAGTAGAGTACTAACTATCCCAATTCCAACCTTCCAACACAAGTGTTGGATGTACTCGGGAGTTTTCGAACCCAAATACATCCCACTTGAGGGAAGGAAAGGAATGGGAAATTGATTTCCCAACTAATTACTCACTAATATTGCTAACCCAAACCTAATTACCCATTCACACCCTTAATTACCCCCTAACCCATAGGGTTTCTAGCCACTAATCATGATAAAAACTAAGCTAACAACATCCAAACCAAACCTAAACATGATTTCTAACATCAAACAACCATAAACAAGCAAAATAATCAAAATAGCAAGCAAAGAAATTAAAGAACAAGCAAAGTAATTAATAAAAGAGTTAAGGGAAGAAAATACTTATCAAAGTGCTGCAGATGAACAAAGGAAAACAATAAAAAGATGATCCAACAATCTCTCAATTGTTTGAATACCCAAATCTTCAATAACAAACACAAATCTCCAAAACCCTAGATTAATCTCTCACTAAACTCTCTCTAAAAACCCTAATTACAAGCTGGAAAAATGTCTAAGTCTATCCCTAGATTCCCCTCCCCCCCCCCCAAGAAATCGTCAAAGAGGTATATATATACAAGTGAAATCTGGTTAGCAAAACGCAGCACTTCAAGCCCAAAACACGCGCAGGACATAGGGAGACCGTGGGTACGGTCCCAGCGAAAAATGTCGGGTGATTTCGAGCTTCGAGAGACCGTAGATACGGTCCTGGAGACCGTAGGTACGGTCTTCTTCGGGATCAGGAGGTCGCGGGCGCTACCGTCTTCAGCTGACGATTCAAGGTCGACTTTGAGCACAACAGCAAGGGGGTCGCGGGCGCTACCAAAACGGTAGCGGGCGCTACCAAAACGCCAAGGGTAGCGGGGGCTCCTCTACTCTTTTCGTCCCTTTGTCTCTTCCTTCTTTCCAAGGCATATAACACCCGTTTCGAGGATGGTAGCGGGTGTTACCTCACTAATTGACACCAAAGGTAGGGAAAATGGTCCCGGGTCAACTCCGCCTTGGCTTTCGGTCTGGCTCGGCTCGGGAAATCACCAAAAATTCTCTAAAAATGCCCGTTTTACCACGTTTTGAACAAAAACTCCAAAACCTACAAAATAACCAAAAACGTATTAAAAGTTATTAAATTAAACCACGAAACAAGTCAAACGCCTAAGGATTTAGGCGGTATTTAGACACAAAATTGGGTCTAAACAAGAACCAAACCCTAAAATTATCCGAAGGAGTGGGCAAGGAAGAGTTCCCCGATGATTTTCTCAAATCGAAGAGGAAATTTTCTTTTGCATACGTTGAAAGTGGAAGAACTGGAGCGTGGCACGGTGGGAAGAACGATAAGAAATAGAGAATAAGCCTTGCTTGAACAATGGAGATGATCTTGATGTTGAATGGATGATGATAAACTTGTTGCTCTTGATTTGGAGATAATAAGCTTGAGATATAATATAATCAAAACCCAAAGAACAAATCTACACGAATCTCGAACACCAATAGAACCAGATATGATCTTGGATAAAGGGAATTCTACAACCAAGACCTAACATCCCACCATGGTTAGATAAAGGAATGCCCACCACTAATAAATATAAAGAATGACTTGTAACACCACCATAACATGGTAATTATGGATAAAGTAAACAAGACTTAGAAGAGAATGAAAGCCATTAGCTTCACCATTCTATTCATAAGCAAGCTTATCAAAAGTCATCAAAAGTCCCTTATAAAATAGGAAAATTGGAATCTAATAAACCAAGCTTTATGCAATTTTGATGTAACAAACCGAACTTACCTTTTTGCTAATGACATACCATACTTAACATTACATTTTTTTGATTGAACCTCCACCACTTTCCGATCACCGGAAATATGACGTTGAATTTTTTTGTGCTGAGGTGGAGTGTTTTATATGATAAAAATTAAGATAAATTGAAGATGACTTGTGTTTTATGACTTGGCAGCCCCTTCCCAATCTGACTTACCATTTCCCCCTCAAAAAAATTTCAGTAAAATTAAACCCCATCCCAAACAATAATAATCCCCTCCCCAAAAAAAAAAAAAATAAAATGAAAAGCATCCTTCGCATCTACATTCCTGTAGGGCGATTCGGCCAGAGAACTGTCTTTCTCTTCTTCTCATCTACTCTCCTGCGCTTTCTCTTTTCTTCATCTACTCAATCCTTCACATCTTTATCTTTCTCATCTACGAAGGGTCTTTCTCTTATTCTTATCTATTCTCCTACCATCTCTATTGGTTAAGGTTCTCCTCCATTGAAATTTGTGGTGAAAGCATATAATATGGCACAAAGCAATGGTTCTAATTGGGGAAGGGCGATTCGGTCAGAGAATTCAAATTCAAGACTACCAAATGGAGCTGCGGTGAAATGTTGTCATGGAATTCCAACAGCATATGAAACTTGTCGAAAACGCCCTAATTTTGGGAGGAAGTTTTATGGATGTAAATTGTGGAAGGTGAGTTCCGTTCCAGATCAATTTCTTCTACAATCGAAACGAAATAGGTGTATGATTTCGATTATATTTTTTGCAGGTTCCGAATTAGAAATGTCGTTTTTTTTGTATGGGAGGATGAGGTTGATATGAACCTAATTAAAATGAATAATGTGTTGGAGGAAAGGCTCGAGCAGCTGCTATCTGAAGTGACAAGAATGAGAAATGAATTACAGAGAGTGAAGTATGTAAATTAGAAGTTTGAGCGTCTAGATAAAGAAAATGTGAGGCTCAGGACTAAACTTGACAAGGAGAAAAGTTAGAGGAAGGTAATTGAGGCTGAACTGATGAATGTCAGAAACCAAATTCTAGTGGGGAAAGGCCCTGAACAGTACAGTTTCCTGAAGATGATTGTGATTGTAGTTGTCCTGGTTGTGTTTGTTACCATTATTAGGATTGAGGTGAGTTTGGTGAAAGTATTTGTCAATGTAATATGGTGATAGTTGGTTGTATGCAGCTAATGTATTAAATGACTAGGGATATAATGGATATGAAGGCATGTATTTGTCAATGTATCTGTTGAATTGAATTGCAATGGAATTACTTTCTGAAATTTTTTGGCTTTTGTGTGTTTGGATATAATGGATACGAAGGAATCATAATGTAATGAATTGGTGTTTGATTTCTGAATATTGTGAGTTTGCTTTCTGAATTATGGTGAGTTTGTTTGTCAATGTAATATGAAGGATCTGTCATCTTCATTCTCTGGAACCATAAAGGATATGCCCTCTTCATTTTCATGATGAACTGCGACATTCTCATGATGAAGGATTGTGCAAAGAGCAATGGCTGATTGTGCAAATCAAGCATGATGAACTTTTCTTCCATGATGTGAGCGTAACTACCTTTCTCCCTGAACAACTGGGAGAAATGATGTTTACAGTAGAGCACTCCATCAAGGGCTGTGTAGTTTGAAGGGGTAATTGAGCACCCACCATGGGAGCACTTAAAACAAGACTTGTGATAGAACTTTTCTTCCACAGTCACCTGAACCATTAACATTGGTTTCTTAACATGGGGTCACATGGAAAGTCATTTTGCAATTAAACAACAACGTGCCATATTATATACAGATACTACTAACTAAAACACGACAATATTTTTATACTTTAGTTGAGGATTCTTCAACATGCTCCTATTGCATCTGTGATCTCCTTTAACAGACCTAACAAGCTAGCTAGCGCTACGCTTGTCATATAAGATGTACACTAGAGCTGGCAATTTTTTGTCCGACCCGGATTACCCGAATTGTCTGACTCGAAAAAAACCGGGTCTGGACATAGATTTTCTGTCTGAATTTTTATATTGATCGAATATTCGGACATAAAATTTCTCTTTTTTCTATTGTCCGAACCCGATTTTAGCTTCGTCCGAATTGTCCGACCCGGTTCGACCCGAAATAAAACCGGGTCCGGACAAGAATTTCTCGTCAGAATTTTAACATTGTCCGAATTTGTCCGACCCGGATTTACCTGGACCCGGATTTTTGCCAGCTCTAATGTACACATAAAAATCACACCCAGGTTTATAAACTATCCCCATCCTTTTTCTCTTTCTATCTAAAATTCCTATTTTACAGCTATACCTTTGAGTAATTGCATATGAGGCAAGAACTAATTTGAATGCCCTCGCCTGATGGAAGCACCAATCCAACCTGCCACTTGGATGTATTCCAATATGTAGATGAGTCAACATTCTTAATTTTCTTATTCTTCTTCCTCAAAAGCCTAGGTAAATCATCCTCTTCCTCACTAGAAGTCTCCATTTCTTCCTCTGAGTTCTCATATTCAGAATTACAACCAGCTTCATCCTCTCTTTGAACAGAGTGGTCAATTTTTTTTGAAGCCTTCTTAGCTACCACTCTCTCAAATTCAACTTGCTTTTGTTGATCACACTCCACTACTTTATCCTTTGAAGCAGGCCATTCATCATCACTAGTTTCTATGTCATCAACATAATCATAAAAATTATCATCATCTTCATCTACACTACTATAACCTTCATCACAGTCCATCCTTTTTTCTCATTCTGTCTCTTGATGATGCTCCATTATCATTTGTTCTGAAGTACTCAGCTTCCCAGTCACTCCCATCTTCCTCCTTATCCATAGGATCCCCTCCAATCAATTGATCCCAAGGGATGGGCGAATCAGGCCTATCATCCTCCCAATCCCCATCTTCCACCCCAAATTGTTCCATTTTCTCTTTATCTTTCTCTATTGCATTGCCTTGGACATCTTGCTCTGTCACTTGTGAAGCTTGAGTGAGTTCTGACTGAGATGGATCAATAGGTATATCTTTGGTCTGGGATGTTTCACATGGAGTGTCTTTGGGCTGAGTTGTTTCACAATGGGTGTCATTGGGTTCTGGTGTTTCACATGGAATGTCATTGGGTTGGGCTGTTTCACATGGAGTGTCATTGGGCTGGGCTAATTGAGTTGGGCTAGCTGGACAAGGGAGTGCTTGTTGAACTGTCTCAACATCCTCAACTACATCAACATTGTGTTCAAAATACACCACCAATTTTTTGCCAACCATAGCAACTTAAGCCATATCCAATGATTCCAAATCCCCTTTGCAAGTCCTCAGCCCCTCAAACAAGTTCATTCCAAGAATGAGATATGCGAACCTTTCAACATTGTTATACCCCAACATATTTGCAAAATCCAGAACCTCCAAATCAGTTAGCTTGTCCTCATCCACAGGCCAAATATTGCTCACCTCACCACCCACATACTCCAACTCCTCTTCACCAACAAAAAAAAAATACCCCCATGATGTATCTCCACAGTTATATCATCATCCATGTTGACAACTATATCATATATAAAACAAAAAACAAGTAAAATATCCTTCATAAATTACCCTTCATACAATATAACGAAGCAACAAATATTCAAATTTTCCAGAGCAAAAACTACAATAACATGAATGATTTGTTACCAGATTATGGTTCCTTCTTCGTGTACACTTCACTGCATTCACGAAATAATGTTCAAATCAGCAACTTAAAAACTAATTTCACCCTAAAGCAACAAAATTTAGGACCCTAAACCATATTTAACCAAAAAAAATACGAACCCAAAACCCTAACGAATCCCTAATTCATCTCACCTGAAACACATAAACCTCAAATTAGATGGTAGATGATACGATTTTTGGTGAAGAATTGGAAGAAGTTGATGCAGTTGCGATTTGAATCAGATTAGGTGAGTGAAATTCGCATTCATCGGTGGGTTAGTTCTAAACCCCAAACCCTAATCGAACATTACAAATTGAATCAGATTAGCTAAGTTGCGATTTGAATCAGATTAGATGGCGGCATTTATTCTGTTTAATGGAACAATACGACATCAATGCATATTAAGGATGTTTTTCATTTTTTTTTTTGGGGGGGGGGGGTTATTATTGTTTGGGATGGGGTTTAATTTGACTAAAATTTTTTTGAGGGGGAAATGGTGAGTCAGATTGGGAGGGGGCTGCTAAGTCATAAAACACAAGCCATCTTCAATTTATCTTTATTTTTATCATATAAAACATTCCACCTTAGCACAAAAAATTACATGTCATTTTTCCGGTGACCGGAAAATGGTGGAGGTTCAATAAAAAAAATATAATGTTAAGTATGGTATGCCATTAGCAAGAAGGTAAATTTGGTTTGTTAGATCAAAATTGACATAAAGTTTGGTTTATTAGATTTCAATTTCCCTATAAAATACTATAAGAGCTGTTTATAGGAAGGGGGGTTTTAGTACAAAAATGAAGGGCCGGACAGGGCGTCATAGGCGCGGCGCAGGGTGTCCTAGCCGTGACACCTTGGCTTGGGGAAGGGTGCACCTCTCTGTGGGATCTGTCACGGGCGTGACGTACCATGTCGTGGCCGTGACGCTGCGATAGGTGCTCCCAATCTTCACTGCGTCGCGAGCGTGACGAGGGGGTTGTGGTCGTGTCCTTACCCCTATTGCTATCGGGTCGCGACCGTGACGATGAAGTCATTTTCATGACGTTCTTGAGCCCATGATTCATCCCGGTCGTGAGTGGCTTCGGCCCCAATCTTGGAAGGAAAGAGAGGAAGAGGGTCGTCGGCGCGGCGTGCTGTGTCGCAAGCGCAATGCCCTATTGCCTTAGCCAAAACATGCCCTGATGAGGGTCACAGTCATGACCTTGAGGGTCACGGCTGTGACTGACCTGCTGACCCTCCCTTCTCACCATCTTCACCACCTACCGACCTTAACCCGGGCCCTCCTCCGTTATTAGTGACGAGGTGGAAAGGAAAACCCATCTAGAGGGCGTCCCAGGGTTATACCAGGGATGGCATCAACGGACTCTTCCAGTCCATGGTCCACCTTGTAATGGACCCCACACCCAACCCAAAAGTTCATTTGCTCGAAAATTTCAAGGAACGCACGGATGGGGTTGATGGCCAAGTACCTTGAGGCTCGAACCCTACCTCGATACAGTTCAAGCTAAGAACCTACCTCTTATGTAAGGATATAGATTCATCAAATAGTCAGGAATGGATGGATGCCATGAGAGATGAGTTGGACTCAATGACAAAGAATGAAGTTTAGGAACTAGTTGATCATCCCCCAAAACGCAAAGATATTGGAAACAAGTAGCTTTACAAAGTCAAACGTCGAGACAATGGGTCAATTGATAAGTCCAAAGCACGACTAGTAGTGAAAGCATTTACACAAGTTGAGGTGTAGACTATGAAGAGACTTTTTCTCTTGTGGTGAGAATGACTTTTATTTGCCTACTTCTAGCCCTGGTTGCCTATTTAGACTTAGAATTGTACCAAATGGACGTAAAGACAGCTTTCATAAATGGTAGCCTTGAGGAAGATATCTACATGTAACAACCTATTTGTTTTGTGTCAAAAGGTAATGAGGATAAAATTTTTCGAATAAAAAGATCCATATACGGCTTCAAATAGTCTTTTAGATCATGGTACCTTAGATTCCATCAAGCCATCACTTCTTTTCCATGGTTTTTGAGCACTACTATGTGTATGTCAACAGAATAACACTAGGGATTGTGTTCCTTACACTATATGTTGAGGGCATATTACTACCTGGAAACAACTTGGAGAAGATCAATGATAGCAAGTAATGATTGCCCTCCCTCTTCGAGATGAAAGACATAGGTGAAACCATATATGTCTTGGGTTGTGATAATTAGGAATTGTTCCAAGAAATTACTTGGTTTATGCCAAAAGGCATACATTGAGAGGATTTTAGAACGATTTTAAATGAATCAATCCGAACTCGTTGATATATACTCCGATTGAAAATGTCTTGCTTTGAGTCTTGAACAATGTCCTCTGACAAATAATGAAAGCAGAGAATGAGTAAGGTTCCCTATGTCAGTGCCATATGAAGCTTAATGTACGCCATGTTATGTACAAGACTTGACATTCGCTTCGCGGTTGGATTGGTAAGTCGTTACCAAATTAAAACAACCTGAGGCCTGCTCATTGACAAGTCATCACCAAGAGAATAATGTACTTTCTTCATTGAACCATAAACTTGGTATTATGTTACCAAGGTGGAGACCTAAAGTCGAGGGGATATTCGGATGCAGACTGGGGCGGTGGCCTCGATGAGTCGAGGTCAACCTCATGATAAGTTTCTACTTTTGGTGAGGGAGCGATATCTTGGTGTAGTAAGAAGCAAGACTGCATATCTTTATCGACCATGGAAGCCGAGTATGTTGCTTATTGCCTTGTTACTCAGCAGGCAATTTGGCTTAGGAGCTGTCTTCAAGATCTAAATCTTACTCCAAGAGTTGGTGATCCCCTAAAGATGTGGTGCGATAAAAATACAGGCATTCAATATGCTAAGGATCCTAAGTTTCACATGAGAGCTAAGCAATAGGCATTACCACTTTGTCAAGGACAAGATAAAATAAAGGGAAGTTGTTGTCAGATACTTATCTACTAACAAGATGATCGCTCATCCTCTAACTAAGAAAACTCCTAGAGAGGTGTTCAAATCTCATATGATGAGTTTAGGCCTACAAGAGTTTAGTTATATGAGATATCTTGTTTATATGTTTGGATATATTCTTGCAATAAACATTTCAATGTAATAAACATTGATGTTTCTTATTTACCCAAATGTTTATTGTGTTTCTCATTTGGTTGCTTACATGTGTTAGTCACTAGACTTATGATTATCTAGTCACACTGGTTATCAACTCTAACACTTGAGTTGTGGTCAGGATGAGACTTAGCCATAATTGGCGCTAAGTGTGCAATATTTGTTACATTTGTACTTGAGTAGTATAAGTGTTAAAATTAAATTGTCGCCTTAGTAAGTCTAAGATGAAATTTTGAAAATTGAATATAAAAACAACCTTTATATTGAAGCCTTAAGTTGGATATGGAATGACTAAGTTATGTTAAGTACATTGCTTAGGTAACCCAAGTTCATTTTTAAGGTAAAACTAGAGTTGTAGTCCGCATGGTATAAGAAAAGTGATGAGCTTACGTCAGTGGGTGTTATACCATGACACATATTTCATACTGCATGCCAAAAGTTGATCTATTAATGGAGTGACACTTGATTCCTTACCTTGTCACTGTGTGATCCTGGTAAGACTGAGTTGTCTAGATTATACAATTTCCTTTAACTTACTACTATGGCATGAAATCTAAGTAAGACAGTTGCTACTTTTATGTGCACTCCAAGAGTTATAGATGTATACAGTTCAACGGAACACATTAGGGAAATAGTCATATTAAGGCGTAATGCTATGATTAGCTAATGAAAACTATTCCACATTCACCATATCAACCTCGAAGATAATATTAAGAACATAATTGATGACACATCGTTTAGCGTGGGGGGACAGTGTATGCCATTTGGTGATGTCATGGATAGTTTAGGGCATTGAAGGTTTTTTTGATAGTGTGATGTAGGTCATATGGTGATTTGATATAACACTACTTGAACTTATTGATCGCACACCCCCATTCCTCCTATCATGCGAGAAGAGAACTATACGATTATAATTAATTTTCCCATTTTCATATTACGTGGCCAAGTGAGAGTTGCTGGCTGATTAGCGACTAGTCAATTAGTTATTAGTTAATTAATTAAATAACTCAGTTTATCTAGGATACATTTTCTAGATAATAAGGAGGCTTAATTAGATTGGGCGTAGGACTTCCTATCTAAGTTGCATATATTCTAACTAGATGTTGGAGTGTGTCTCTAAAGGCTAAACTATATATATACACCTACATGATGTATATCAAACACAACAATCAATTTGATCGACATTCTCTTTTAGATAAAACCACCATCACGTGGTATAGGGGTTTTGGGGTGTGACTATTCCAATGACTCTATTCCTAGTAGCCACTGACGATTATGTAATTCTAAACGTGACAAGCTTGAGCTTGTGACGTGGTGTTGATTCATGGAACAAGTATCGGCAATCCAATCTCACTTACACACTTTATTTAATTCCGTTTTCGCTCCACAAGAATAACGATAATATATTTTAATATGATTTCACATTTTCATAGACTCCCTTTTATATACAATTATTAATAAGCTCTTTTAATTAAAACTTTATTCATGCTACTGTGTGTGCTGGCATACATGTATAAATATGAATTTAGTTCCTGCCAGCAAATTTAATTGTAACTTAAATTAATGTTGTGACGCCTTAACTAATTATACATCTCAAATACTGAGATATGTGAAGAAAAATTTTAAAACTCATATAATTTCAAAGATTAAAAGAAAATTTAGAGTCTTAGAGATCCATCGAGATTATTAAGGTAAGATTTTTTTGGTTAAAAAGGCCAAGTGAATAAAATACAAAAGGGTTAGACCAACCTTGAATGTGTAGCAGGGGACAAAAGGGCAAGAAGGCCATGTGGGTGGAGTCATTGATGTTGCCTTAGCTTAATCTATATTGTAATTTCTGCTTGTTTCTTTGCAATCATGATAGTAACTAATATGATGGGCATTGGAAAAGATAAGGAAATAGATGGTCAAAGAAAACTTGCTGATGATGATGATCTCCTCCTATCAAAGTGGTGGATGCTTAAGATAGATTTTGAGGTCATTAAGAATAGAATTATGTAAGTCAATCAAAGTTCCTTGACATAAGTAACAATTTATGGGATAGTATTCATTGGTTGAATTGTGACTTAAATATAACCAAAAATCTCATGGCTCCAAAACTTTAGTTAATATTGAAGCAACACTCAAGTGTAACTGATGAAATGTCGAGAGAAGATGAGCGATGTAACACTTGATCAGAGTCGATCAAGTGGCAATCACATGTATGGTTTATTATATTTCTAATTCCGCTTAGCTGTGCCAACTTATTGTGCACTTGACTTTTGAGTTTTAACACAATGGTTTTCCATAATAATAATAATAATAATAATAATAATAATAATAATAATACGAAAATGATAAATATTATGGGGCAAGACACATCTTAAGTGTCTTGCCTTTATATAAAATCTGTATATTTATAAATTAAATTGAAAATGAATTACATTATTGGCTTTTATAACTATAATACTCCGTAATACATATAAATGGCATAAGTTCAAACTTTTATTTATATTTTTTAAAATTTATAAAAAAATCTAAAATATGTCTAATGGATGTTGTTCATTTGTTAGGGTGTCAATTTTAATTGTTGGCGTCGCCAACACATTCCAAGTTTCTTTTAATTAATAATTAATAGTGATTGTCAAAAAGTTGGGGCTAAAAATGATAATAAGTATTAATTTCATTAGAAGTAAGACACTTAAGTCTTGTCTAGCCCAAAGACACGCATCATCACTCCTACTAAAAATTTTCGTAAGGATTATTGGACGCCAATAATACCAAATTTGGGAGTATTAGACACTAATAATGCATACTAGTTTCTTGGACATTGACAGTACCAACTATCAACCTATTTTCCTCCAACAGTACACCACCGAGTTGTTATAATTTTAACTCATCGGATTATGGAGCCACGCCACTTTTTTATGCGTCAAAACCATACAAAATCGACGGTGTACCGTTGGTAGAAAATAGGTTGATAATTGATACTACCAGTGTCTAATAAAATAATCTGTATTATTAGTATCCAATACCCCCAAAATTGGTATTATTAACATCCAAAAATCCCTAAAGCATATTCTTATTGATTTCAATGATTTGGAATGAAACGATGGAGGAAGTGCATGGCCCGAAGGCCCAAACCCAGATGTTGCTTAGCGATCCACAATCCTAACTTTACGGCTTCACACTTATTGATATGTAAGGCATGTTAGTCACCAAATCCTGTTCACATAATATTGACAATTTGCAAAATACAACTACTCGTAGTCTTTTCACTCTCTTTTATAGTTTTCTTATTGTCCTAACTCTTATGCCATCTAGCTTTTATTTTCCATCCAATCAAGCAAGTCACAGTATCAATACTTAGACAAGAGAAAACTCACAAAATCATTAATATTTCTTTTTCCTTTGTTCTTTCTGTTCGAGATGATAGGACAGTGGAGTTGGGAAACCGATTAATTATCGAATCATTATCAGCATTATTATTTTTTGGTAAGGTTCTAAATAGGTTTTTCGATTGTGGTTAACTAGTTTATCATTCTATATTTCTGTACATACATTAGTTGTTCAGTAATTAGTAAAAGTTAAAAGGGAATAAATGTATTTATTCTATCAAATATCCCACATCGATATAATAGTGTTGTCTCTAACTTTTAGGGATTATAAATAGGTTCTCCTATTTATTGTCCCACATAGACAAAATAAAATAACCTTAATAGCTCTTTAAAAGTTAAAGAGATATGGGGCGTGGGTTGTAGGGCGCTACAGGCGCTTTTGGCACTTATTAGGCGCACTTGACACTTAGCTTGGAGCCTTAAGAGCAAACAACTTAATAACATTTTTTTTATTATTATTTTAAAACAGTTGAATACAAGTTTGGACAGATGTAACAACCAATTGTCTATTGTGTCCAAAAGCATTGTATGTGCATCAACATTACCCTTATCCAAACCGAAGTTTACCAGGGGATTGATTATATATACGTCAATCCAAGAGACTTTGTTGTATCCTGAAGACACAAATTTGCATAAGAGGTAAATCTTGTATTAAAGATAGTGATCTAATTACGCCTTAAAGCCTTAATCAATCCAAATTTTCGTAACATTAGGTCCATCTTAAGTTATTATTTTCTTCATTTCATTTTAAATGCAACTATGTACAAATTGATTGACATGGATGAATAATAATAATAATAATAATAATAATAATAATAATAACAATAATAATAAAGTTTCTGAGTCAAATGGTCACTAGAAATTTTTGGAGTTTTATTATTTATAATTAAGTATAAGGGATGTCAACTAATAATTTAGATACTATCTAAATCTATCATGTGCTTTCGCCAAACATTAAGAAAAGAGAAATGATAAATGTCTTGGACAAGACACTTGTTAAGTGCCTTGTGATGATACAAAACCTATATATTTGTAAATTAAATTGCAAAAAAATGATATGATTGACTTCTACAACTATAATAATATATATAAATGTTATAAAATCACATTTTTATCTATATTTTTTAAAATTTATGAAAATGCGTCAAAAATATGTCCAACAGATGGGGTTCATTCGTTAGGGTGTCAATTTTAATTGTTGGCGTAGCCAACATATTCCAAGCTTCTTATAATTGATAATTAATAGTATCTGTCCAAAAAAATTGAGGTTAAAAATGATAATAAATATTGATTTTATAAGAGAGAAGACATTTAAGCAATGTCTTGGGGCAAGACACTTATCATCACCCGAAAAGTTTTGGACAAAGGTAAAATGACATTATTCACAAAAGCAATGTCGCCTAAATTTGCTTTGAGTAAAAATTATATTAAAAAAAAAGTGATGATACTTGTCTTAGGCCAAAATACTGCTTAACTGTTTTACTCCATATGAAACTAATATTTATTATTATTTTTAATGTCAAGTTTTTTGACAGTTACTATTAATTATCAATTAAAAGAAGTTTGAAATGTGTTGCCTACGTCATCAATTAAAATTGACACCTTAATAAATTAACCCTATTAATTAGGCATATTTTAGATATTTTTTATAAGTTTTTTAAAAAATATAGATAAAGTGTGACTTTATACTGTTTATATATATTATTATAGTTATATACCTCAATTATTTAATTTTTTCAATTTAATTTATAAATATATAGATTTTATACATAAGCAAAACACTTAAATGAGTCTTGCCCCACGATGTTTATCATTTTCCAAACAATGTTCATATAATTGGACTTCAACAAATGAATTCTTAAAGGTTGGACCTTAACTATTTCTTTCATAAGAGTAAGTTCAAGTTATACAAATTAAATCTCTATCTTAGAAGTATATCAAGTGGTCTTAGTGATTCAAGAGAAGGGGAGAAGTCTAAACCCAAAAGCCGAAAGATTTGGTTTATGGCCTTCAAGATTTCAGATGATCTACCAGCTCATTGGCAGATCAAGAGTTAAATATATAAATAAATATATCATATAATTTGATGTATCTATCGGAATTGATCAAAACTATAAAATAAGAAGTAATAAAATGAATAGATTGGACATACATATGATATAAGATTTTTGGTCATTCCATACAAAATTGGTAAACATTGGACCGTAAACTAAGATCGACGATTATAATGTGCACCACATGTCAGTATTAAACATTATCAGTTAATAAGATTTTTATCTTTTAAAGTGCATTAAGTATGATTATCATTTTTGTTATGATTAATGGTACCTTTGCACCTCTAATGCAATGAAAAGAAAGGAAAATTAAAAAAAGCTAAAAGGAAAAAAAGAATGGCAATTTATAAACGAAAATGATAAATATGTTGACACAAGATGACTCTTAACCATCTTGCATCTATTCTAAATGACTAATAGAGTCAAGATGGTTAAAGAAGCATATTGAGTGAAAATGATTATCATGGTCCATTGGTCCATTGGATTTTATAAAATGGAGACGGATGCGTATAAAAATGCAGTAGCACAAACACACATTCCCCATTGATTATAACTAGCACTAATTGTTTTCCCCAAACCAAGTAAAGAGAAAGCTAGCTGCTAGGAAAGGCTTTGGCAGGCAGCGAATGATCCCATAACCATGATGTGTGATCCAACAGAAACAACCCTGATGAATGCCCTCACCAGTCTATCCCCCTCTAAATTGTCCTCCCTGTGTGAATCCCTTTCTGCAAAATTCCTCCACCATAGTTGCCGGCTGGTGTCCTTGCTGTCCTCCCCAACACTGTTCAGGCACACTCTTGACCACCTCTACTCCATCCCCCTCTCTCAAAAGTCCCTCCTCATCAGCCGCCACCTCCTCTCCTTCCTCCACCTACTGGCCCCCTTCTTCTCCTCCTCCACAACTGACTCAGCCGCCCACCCTGTCCGCCTCCGCCTCCGTGACCTCGACTCTGTCCTCCTCCTCCTCTTCTTCTGCGAGGTCCGACACCACAACTCTGCCCTCCTCGACACCTCCCCTGCTAACTGGCATCAAGTCCTCGTCGCCGTCTGCTCTGACGCCATCCTCAAACCCACGGCGTTTCCTCCCATGCCGTCCCGGGCTCAAGTGCTGGGGGCCTTTGTTGAGAAGGTGGCTAAGTTGAAGAGGTTTGTCAGCTCCAAGGGCTGCGGTGGTAGGAAAGAAGTGGCAGCGTCTGCAGCGGTGGTGGTGGCTCTGCCGTACGTGGCCGTGGCCGGGGGAGAGTGTGTCATATGTAAGGAGGATTTGGGTCAAGCTTCTGGGACTGGGAGGGATGTCTGTCAGCTTCCATGTCAGCACCTCTTCCATTGGATATGTGTGTTGCCTTGGCTTAGGAAGAGGAACACATGTCCTTGCTGCAGGTTTCAACTTCCTACAGATGATGTCTATGGAGAGATCCAACGCCTCTGGGACCTCATTGCCAAAGCTAGTAATCACCAACAATTTGGTGTAGATCCATTTACCTCATCCATCTTTTAACTTCCATCTCCGGCCAACATCACCACCCTCGTACACATGCATGTATTGTGTATTCTCGACACCTGAATTTATAAGCAAAATACAGGCCAGGTGGTCTTCGATGACTTCAAAATTACAGATACCTTGTAAAAATTATTAGTGTTAAAATCATCTTTAGGAAATTATAGTGTGACAATAATATAAACAACAGCAGACAGGATTATTACGTGAAAGTTTATGCAACTTTCTT
Source organism: Portulaca oleracea (assembly GCA_029582165.1). NCBI lineage: Eukaryota > Viridiplantae > Streptophyta > Magnoliopsida > Caryophyllales > Portulacaceae > Portulaca > Portulaca oleracea. The sequence continues at coordinate 22,782,692 of CM055880.1, forward strand.
TATTCTAAAAGCAATTGATCATGAAAAGTGTCACCTTTTACTTTTAATGGATATATATTGAATAGTCTTCTTAGCTATGAATCCTATGATTAGGCAGGGCATAGTCTATACAGCAAAATAGGCCTATATATTTTTTTTTAACATATATGATATGAAGAGAAAAAAAAAGTGAAGTTATAAATAAAAATATATATATCATTACTTTTATTTTTTTGAAAATCAAAGAGAAATCATTTCATAACTAAAAAAATTGTCTACCAATATGTAGGAACTAACCATTGTAGGGTATGTATCTACCAAAATCTATTCTGATTTTAGAGTTGCCATGCAAGCTAGATTATGGGCTACATTATTTCTATCCCTTTTAGTATGGGACCAAAGACGACCGGGCAATTTGGCGTTAAGAAATAGGAGGTCTTCCACTATACAGTCAAGCTCGTCCGTGAGCATGACACCCGACTAGTGATTTCGAAGGCCAAGTCGAGCCGATTTGGCCTTCGATATCACTTGCAGACAATCTGATTCAAGCACCCCATCTGTGAATCTGAAATAGTTGGCTAACCAAAGCCCATATAGGAAGCTGTTTTCCCCTCTGCTACACCAGCCGACCATCTCGCTCAAACACTTTTTTTAAGCTGACACAATAACATGTCCATGATTTCTTACCACGACACCGACACCAATCCATCCATTGTTCTCACAGTGAGCATCTATGTTGATTTTGACAGCATTTTCCTCTGGTGGGATCCATACGTGTTGTTATCTTCTTCTCAGATTACAGGATAATCGGGTTTGTTTTTTGTTCGTCTCTCTAAACATTCTCACCGCGGAGCTTAGCTTCTATTCCATTACCCAAGGTGTATGTCTCCTTGTTGTTGAAGATTGCATCGTTTCTCGCTTCCCTGAGAGCCAAGTTAAGAAGACAACTTGTTGTAGTTCCTCCTCGACAAAACTCATCCCATCACCTCCTTAAAGCTTCTTGTAGATAGTCCATTTGTAATATATATTGCCAAGCTTTTGGGGCTTGTGATTCCCAGAACGCCTTTGATTTTTCATATGTGAAAATGGCATGTGTTGTGGTCTCCTCTTCCTTGACACATCTTTGGCATATTGCGTTTTCCCCTACGTACTTACACAAGTTGTTGCTCATGGTGGAAAGGATGTCATGGTAAAGCCTCCAAAGCTTGAGGTTCACCTTGGGTCCAGCTTGGACTTTCTATACTTTCAGTAAAAGATTGTCAAATTCCACACTTCAAGCGCTCATCTCGAGCAATAAGCTGATGAAACAGAAAAAGTTCCATTACTAGAGCAGCACCAAACCCTTGTGTCATGTGGATGTGTTTTGCTGATTAGGATTGTAAGGATTGAATCCTTGTCCCTTTGATTAAATATACTAACCTTTGTCATATCCCATTGTGTTCCTAAGTCGATCCATGATCTCATAGAACCATCATCTCTCCATCATCGTCCCCTAATGGGGTGGTTACATCCTTGTCCACACCATCTATCAATCATAGTTCTGCCTCACCTTCACTTGTTTCCCAGCTCTTATCCTCTGACAAAGCCCTTTCTTTAACAACCCCATGGTCCCCCAAATACTCCTCCAAGTGAAGGTATAGTAGGGCCATATCCAAGAGTGTTCTCAAGAATCTCTTTATAGGGTAATATTTCACTCGCAAAACACGACTAATGAGGGACTCTAGGTTGGATAAAGTATCTATCATTGCTTTTCTAGGATGACCTAATTACACACATCCAATCTTCTAAAACTTAACCCTCCGAAACATCTTAGCATATAGAGGCTCTCCTAGATTTTCCAATGTATATTCATGTCACCCCCCTACTCCCCCGCCAAAATTTAGCAGACACACAATCGATATCGTCAACCAGTGTTTAGTGTGTCACCGCTTTAATTAGAACTTCCTTTCTTGTGCGAAAAACGTGCTTCTCCTTCCACCCTTGTAGCCTCTTCTAAATCCCTTCCTTCATCTCGGTAAGCATCTCCTTTTTTTTTACCTTCCTATCACTCGTAAAACACGACTAATCAGGGACTCCAGGTTGGATAAAGTATCTATCCTTGCTTTGCTAGGATGACCTCATTACACACGTCCAATCTTCTAAAATTTAACCCTCCAAGACAGCTTGGCATATAGAGGCTCTCCTAGATTTTCCAAAGTATCTTCATATCACCCCCCTACTCCCCCACCAAAATTTAGCAGCCACACTATCGATATCGTCAACCAGTGTTTAGTGTGTCACCACTTTAATTAGGACTTCCTTTCCTGGGCGAAAAAGGAGCTTCTCCATGCACCATTATAGCATCTTCTAAATCCTTTCCTTCTTCTCGGTAAACATCTCCTTTTTTTTTTACCTTCCTATCAACACTGTAACCCCAAGGTATTTGGTGTGTTTCTCCACTTTTCGCATTCCTTAGGTTTACATAATTTCTAGTTATTTTTCCTCCTCCACTCCTCTACTGAAAGAGGTCTGTAACTTCTCAAGATTGACTTCTTTCCCGGATGCTTGCAAGTAACTGTTGAGAATTTTCAACTATCTTCAAGCACTTCTGTCGGTTCGCTATTACAGAGAGTAGGTTGTCATCAGTGAAGAACAAATGAGTTATTAATGGCCCCCTCGACTTGCCCGGGCTCCATGGATTTCTCACCTTTCTATCGCCTCTTTTAGCATCCCTATAAGAGCTTCCGCCACAATAATAAACAGATAAGGTGAAATTGGGTCTCTTTGGTGGAGACCTCTAGTAGGGACAACCCTTCCTTGGATACGAGCATTGATGATAAATGATTAATTCATCGATTTGACACATCTCATCATAGTCTCAATCAACACATATCCACCTTGCCCTCTCGTAGGCATTGCACATGTACATGTCGAGATTTAGTGTCATTAGCCATTTTTTTGCCTTAGAGCGCTTTTATGATGTGGAAGAGCTCATGGGAAATTAGCACATTATTCGTGATCAGTCTAGAATAAATGAAGACCGTTTGATTTTGAAAGACAATTTTGTGTAGTAGGGGCTTCAGTCTATTGGCCAAGGTCTTGGATGATACTTTGTAAAAAGGGATGCGGGTTTTATTTATCGAGTAAGAATCGATTGCACACCCCAACAAACTTTAAACAAAATAAATCGCATAAGATCCACCACTATGCTAGAATTTCTAAAAGAAAATAGCATGCATATCGTCACACCCTGTATATTTGTTAAGGTGAATTTAGAAAAGAGCCTCGCTAACCTCCTCATGTAAGTAAGGTTACAGTAGGGCCTCGTTCATCTCAGTCATCACAACTCTACCCAAATCTAGGAAGGTGCTTGTTTGTAACTTTAAGGATTGAAGATTGGAAGAGGCAAGTGTAGTAGTCACTAAAAAGTTTCTTCAACTCTCCCAATGCCATAAATCTCCTCCCTTCACTATCTTGAGGGCTTTTAATATGTTTTCCCTCCTGGTTTTGGCCCTGTGATGGAAATAGGAAGAATTGTGATTTTTGTCCCTAAACTCTGCTATCTTTGGCATATTGCATTTTCCCCTACGTGCTTACACAGGTTGTTGCTCTTAGTGGAAAGGGTGTCATGGTAAAGCCTCCAAAGCATGAGGTTCACCTTGGGTCCAGCTTGAACTTTCTATAGTTTCAATAAAAAACCGTCAAATTCCTCAATTTAAGCGCTCATCTCAAGCAATAAGTTGATGAAATAGTAAAAAAAATCCATTACTAGAGCAGCACCAAACCCTTGTGTCATGTGGATGTCTTTCGCTGATTAGGACTGTAAGGATTAAATCTTTGTCCCTTTGATTAAATATACTATCCACCTTAGTCATATCCCATTGTGTTCTGGGGTCGTCCATGATCTCATAGAACCATCATCTCTTTATCACCATCCCCTAATGGGGTGGTTACATCCTTGTCCACACCATCTATCAATCATGTATCTGCCTACAGCTTCACTTGTCTCCCAACTCTTATCCTCTGACAAATCCCTTTCTTTGACAACCACATGCCCTCCCCCCCCCCCCCAAATACTCCTCCAAGTGTAGGTAGGGCCATATCCAAGAGTAGCCTCAAGAATCTCTTTCTAGGGTAATATTTCACTCGTAAAACACGACTAATCAGGGACTCCAGGTTGGATAAAGTATCTATCCTTGCTTTGCTAGGATGACCTCATTACACACGTCCAATCTTCTAAAATTTAACCCTCCAAGACAGCTTGGCATATAGAGGCTCTCCTAGATTTTCCAAAGTATCTTCATATCGCCCCCCTACTCCCCCACCAAAATTTAGCAGCCACACTATCGATATCGTCAACCAGTGTTTAGTGTGTCACCACTTTAATTAGGACTTCCTTTCCTGGGCGAAAAAGGAGCTTCTCCATGCACCATTATAGCCTCTTCTAAATCCTTTCCTTCTTCTCGGTAAACATCTCGTTTTTTTTTTAACCTTCCTATCAACACTGGAACCCTAAGGTATTTAGTGAGTTTCTTCACTTTTCGCATTCCTTAGGTTTAAATCATTTCTAGTTATTTTTCCTCCTCCACTCCTCTATTAAAAGAGGTTTATGACTTCTCAAGATTGACTTCTTTCCCGGATGCTTGCACGTAACTGTTGAGAATTTTCAACTATCTTCAAGCACTTCTTTCGGTTCACTCTTACAAAGAGCAGGTTGTCATCAGCGAAAAACAAATGAGATATTAATGGTCCCCTTGGCTTGCCCGGGCTCTATCGATTTCTAACCTTTCTTCCACCTCTTTTAGCATCCCTATAAGAGCTTCCGCCACAATAATAAACAGATAAGGTGAAATTGGGTCTCCTTGGTGAAGACCTCTAGTAGGGACAACCCTTCCTTGGATACGAGCATTGATGATAAATGATTAATTCATCGATTTGACACATCTCATCATAGTCTCAATCAACACATATCCACCTTGCCCTCTCATAGGCATTGCACATGTACATGTCGAGATTTAGTGTCATTACCCATTTTTTGCCTTTGAGCGCTTTTTATGATGTGGAAGAGCTCATGGGAAATTAGCACATTATTCGTGATTAGTCTAGAATAAATGAAGATAGTTTAATTTTCAAAGACAATTTTGTGTAGTAGGGGCTTCAGTCTATTGGCCAAGGTCTTGGATGATACTTTGTAAAAAGGGATGCGGGTTTTATTTATCGAGTGAGAATCGATTGCACACCCCAACAAACTATAAACAAAATAAATCGCACAAGCCCCACCACTATGCTAGAATTTCTAAAAGAAAATAGCATGCATATCGTCACACCTTGTATATTTGTTAGGGTGAATTTAGAAAAGAGCCAAGCTAACCTCCGCATGTAAGTAAGGTTACAGAAGGGCCTCGTTCATCTCAGTCATCACAACTCTTCCCAAATCCAGCAAGGTGCTTGTTTGTAACTTTAAGGATTGAAGATTGGAAGAAGCAAATGTAGTAGTCACTAAAAAGTTTCTTCGACTCTCCCAATGCCATAAATCTCCTCCCCTCACTATCTTTTGGGCTTTTATTATGTTTTCCCTCCTAGTTTTGGCCTTGTGATAGAAATAGGAAGAATTGTGATTTTCATTCCTAAACTCCGCTATCTTGGCTCTAATAAACCAATATGACTCTTGTTATTTATATGACTCATGAAGCTTATTTTATATGTTGCTGCATTCCTCGAGATTATCCATTGACAACATTGCCCTTGGAGTTCTTTAAGTCACTTTTTGAGTTCCTTAATATGGTCCCTTATTTGATCGAAGGCTTTTCCACTCCATTTACCAAACGGTTTCGCACATTTTCTTATTTTTTCAATCACATTCGATCCCTCCTCTTGACACATATGTCCCTAATCACCTGTTCACACTCAACATGATCCAACCAACACTTTTCTAGTTTGAAGCTCTTTTCCTTCCTTCCCATATCTCTCGATCTCAAGTTTGTGTTGAGTTATATTGGAGCATGTATGACTCTCCCAGAATATATGTCTCAACGCGAGTAAAAGGGTATCTCCTACACCACTCCGAGTTTGTAACAAATCGACATAGCGTCCCCCTTACACAGTTATTTTCCTCCACATTTTTCATTCAAAGAAAGAATTTAATTGAAGTTGCCGCCAACTATTACTATTGTAGGTATACTCCATTCTCTTACCACCTCTTGCAACAACTGGCACATTCTCAATTTATTTAAACTCTTAGTCCATTCGTACACTCATATAAACCTCATATGCTCCAGTCTCTTGCCACCTCTTACAACAACTGGCACATTCTCAATTTATTCAAACTCTTAGTCCATCTGTACACTCATATAAACCTCATCCTTCTCTCTTTGTCCTCCCAAATGTCTCCTCCAATATGATGATTATCATAGGAGACCAACCTGAACTCTACCCTCTCTTTACAAAGCATTTGTAAACCACCACTTCTTACGAAACTATCAACGAAGAAACCATACTCGAAATCAACTCGCATCTTGATGTTTTCCATAGCATTTGCAGGTATCAGGGCGTGTTGATGGCGACAGTCAAGATGTTTATCTGGACTGATGATTCGTTGATTTTAGTCCAAGGTGGAGTTTGTTAGGAAAGTGTCCTAAAATCACCAAATCTCTTGATCCCACAATTATTTGTTTCCTAATTGTATTAGGATATTATTTAGGTTTCCTTATTATGTTAGGTTTCCTAATTGTATTAGATTCTAAATCTAATTGGAGTGGGAGTCAAATTAGGTTATAGGGAGTTTTCCCTTACATGTTTCTCCACAAAAACACGTCGGTAAACACAGAGAGCTAGAGAGAGAGAAAATATTGAGAGAGAAAGGGGTCTCACCAATATTTTCCCCAGTGTATCCTGAGAGATTGTGAGTTGAGTGTTGAGAGATTGTTATTGTAATCCCCTTTGTGGATCGTATCACACCCTGTGATAGTGATCAGGTTGTACTCCTCCTTTCTCATAGTGGATTATTTTCTGGTTGTCGCTGTCTGTGGGTTTTTCTCCAAGTTCTTTGGTTTCCTACGTAATTCTGGTGTTTGATTTTATCGCTTATTTTTCGTTCCTATTGTCGTAATATCCGTCATCTCGTTTTCGATTCTATTATTCGCTTCCGCTGTTACCTTGCTACTTACTTTTCTCTAACAAGTGGTATGTCTCGGATAAGAAGACAATGTCAGGACTATTATTCTCACTCCATTTATGGAGCTGTTAAACTATTTGCAGACGACCAACCCCCTCCCCCCAACACCCCCCCGACCAACACGTGTGTAAGAGATCCAACAAAGCAGCCTCATGGCTCCTCGTAGTGTTGGGCCCAACCAGTCAACGTTTTTTCCTAGTCAATCAATCTCCATGCGAATAAACCTTTGTGTGCGGCCTTCCTATTCTTTGCAATGGTTATGTTCCTCAAATTTATGTCCTTCCACTTGATTTTGTGCTTTACGTAGCTTTATTCCGCTTTCTCGTTCTCAGACTAACTTCTTCCATGTTTTTGTTTGTTTTTTTCCCCAACTCCTGGCCCCATTGCAAGTACCAATTGGTTGGCTTGTACTTGTAGTCCCTTTAGTAGTTTGTCCCTTTTTTTTATTTGCCCCTCTGTCCACCCCGTCATTTTCTACATCAATACTTTTCCATGCCATGTAGTGCTTCTATGATTGCCTCTAATTGTAATCAGTTCACATGTTGAACAACCCCATACAACTGCTCCCTTACTTCATTTTCATGTGCTATTGACATGTTTTGCATTGGTAATATTGGTAGCAGATCATTCTCACCCTCGTGAGCATTTTCCCCATCTTGTATGTCGTCCCCCTTCGCTTTATCTGCTTGTACATATGTTGTATTCTCAATTGATGTTGTCTTCTCCTCGATTGTTTTTGTTTGTTCTCCTTCATTTGCATCCATCCTTGGTATGAAAGATGAGACAAATAGTCTTCCTGGTGAGTCCATAATGAGATTTTGGAAATCGAATACAATAACCTTTTGAAGAAGCCTTAAGCCGAAATTTAAGAGTGAATTGCTTATATTATGAACGATAATCTAGCTAAAATGAGTCAGCTTTTGAGGTAAAGATCGAATCATAACCCGCATGGCATAAAGGAAAAGGAAAGTGACAAGCTCATCTTAGTGGGAGTAGGGATGGGCAAAAATTCCAAGAATTTCGACACCATCACGTTCCCGGCCAAGTTCTAGTCCCGAAATCCCACTCCTAGTGGAAGCAGAACTGGGAGTGAGACTAAAAATAAAGTCTCGGTCAACATAAGAAAACATTCCTACTGAGATGTAATACCTTGAATTGCTACTGAAAACAAATCCATATTCACCATATGAGAACGAGCAATTATATTGAGAATATAATCATTTGATATATCAGGCATAAAGGGACTCCATATGCCATTGGTGATGTTTTGGATGGTTTACGACATTTTCAATTCTTTTTAAAGTGTTATATTGGTCAGATGTTGAATTGATATAACACTACTTGTTACTATTGATTGCATATCTCATTCCTCATATGGGATGAGAGAAGAAATACAAGCTTATAATCTTTCTTTATACAACTTATGTGGCTGAGTGGGAGCTGTTGGTTGATGACAACTACTTTGTAGATAATCAAATGACTTGTATTTATCTAGAATAAAGTCGTTTCTAGATAACATGGAGTCATAATCAGCTTAGGAAAGGAATTCTTATCTGAGTCGAACTTCTATTAGGTGTAGGAGTCTATCCTTATCAGATAGACAACAAGGAATCTGAATCTAATCTGTTCTCTTTCGGGAAACCACCATCAAATGTTAGGGGTTTGGAGCGTAGACATTCTGGTGACTCCACTAATTGGTAGTCACCATTCTAAGGTGTTGGACTTATTCAAGGAGGAAGATTATAGTATTGGTGGGACAAGACTCCACCATTTGATCCAAATCGCTTACGTACTAAAGTATTTCGATTCTACTTTATACTGACCATCAAAAGCCTTCTTTTTCTTGTTGTTCCATTGGTTAGTCCGAGTCCAATTCATCATATTATGTCTTCAAACTGCGAAAATTGGTGGGAGAATCAGTTGGTAGTTAACAAGCAAGTAGGTTCCTTTACGCAAGTGCTTGAATTTGGCTCCCAAAAGCATTGTCTGATTGATATGTTGGTTTGAGCCCAATAATGAACCTTTCATGGTTACTAATAGGGTTTTTGGATGCTAATATACTAAATTTTTTGGGTATTCGACAATAATGCACCGAACTTTGACCTTAGACAATAATACACTGTATTTTGGGGGATGTTGAACAATAATGCACTCAGAAGGATTTTCGCAATGGCTGACTTGGCGGCAATACTACGTAGCACGTAGAGGAGATGGATTGATCCAAAAATATTTAAAATTATGACGTATCAGCTAATCCACACATAAGCAAAGAAAATCAACTTTGAAAAAAGTTAAAAAAAAAAAACATAAAATCACATTTGTTTAAACGTGTTTCCGCCGAGAGATTGTTGTTGTAGTTGTATAAAATCAACTTTGCTTGTGTAAGCTGACATGTCATAAATTTAGATATTATTTAACCGATTCATCTTCTCATTCTGCCACGTAAGATCGCCACTAAGTCCGTCAGCGTTGATATTGTTTAGGGTACATTATTGTCCAACAACCCTCGAAGTTCAGTGCATTATTGTCTAAGGTCAAATTTCAGTGCATTATTGTCCAATATTCCAAAAGTTTAGTATATTAGCATCCAAAAAGCCTTACTAATAAATTACTCCCGGTAACTAACTCATTAAACTAACTGGTGAAATAAGGATCACACCAGCACCATCTTCCCTACACATCATGTGGTCATGTATAATGGGATCAAGAGTAGGGTTGATCAACTACACATCATAGGGGAGACGTGCAACCAATCTAAGAGTGGGAGGCTTCACGTGAAATTAGGTCTAGGGTTAGGGTGGTTCACGTGAGGATGAGAGAGAATAGAGAGGAATTTTTCCGTGAGGGCTTTTGTGGTTTCAAGATTCAAGAAAGGTTGAATCTTGAACGGGGAAGGGATGAATTCTTGGATGGTGATGGGGGGAGGGTTGACATGAGGATGGAAGAGAGGAAGAGAGAGTTAGGTGTGAGGTTTGGTGGAAGGAAGAGAATGGGAGGTTGTTGGAGGAGAGAGAAAGTTGTTGGGGAGTTTGTTATGGAGAAAGGGAATTGGTTTAGCTATTTTGTGAGAGGGAGAGAAGGTGGACGAATTAGGGGAGGTGAAAGAGGGGGTGTGGTGTTGGATTGAGGGAGATGGGAGGGTAGAGATTATCTTCTATAAAGATAGAAAGATAGTAGGGATAGATCTAGGTTTCCTACTTGAATCCACAAGAAGGACAACCTAGGGCTAACTTGATCTAGACCGCAACCTAGGATCAAGCTCTTCCTAACCACTTGGGTGCCAAACCAAGATACAATAGAAGAAGGGGTTGAGAGTTTATCCAAACACTCGAAGGGGTAAGCTCAAAGCTTGATTCATATTTCTAAACTGGAATGATTGAAACGATTACAAGCCTAGGCTATTTATACTAGGAGAGTTCTAACTCCCCTCGGAATCCTTACTTTGCGTGCAAGCTAAGGATTACTAATACTAGATGCTTAACTATTCCAATCTCCTCTTGAATTAGGATTCCTTATCCTAAGGGGAGATGGTTACAACTACTTATCCTAATTAGAATTGGCTTTCCTAATCCGAGATGGATTAGTTACAAAATAAGCCATCCTAATCTAGAATTAGCTAAGCTTAGGGCCTACTCTACTCCTACCACACGCCTAACACACTTCTAGAACATTCTAGAACAATTTAGAATGTTCTAGATTTTTCTAACTCCTAATTAAAAATTAAAACACACCAAAATAAAAACTAAAGATAAAGTTACATCCAAAAGAATTAAAACTAAGATTGAAACTCCTCTTGGACGTGACTTGGGCCTTGTTCTTGGGCTGGTTGGCGTGACTTTGCAGGTATTAGGATGTTTGGACATCCTCTTGCCATAAGGAGCATACCATATGAATGGGCCTACGGGCCTCTATGCTCATCTTTTCCTCCATAACTTGCCTCATTTCTTGGAAATTGATTTGGGTCTCTTAGAATGTTTTTGGCATGGGCCAAAATACATCATGTCGATTGGCTGTAGGAATTGAAATTGCCAGTTCAATGACCAAAACTTATTGCACTTCTTGATGAAATTTTTGAATCATAATTTTTGAGCTAATAGGATGGTCCTGTCGCTAAAAAAACTAGTGGACAAAGTTTTAAAACCTTGTATCCACGCAAATTACTAGGCAACACTTATTTTGGAACGGATGAAGTATACACTGCAATTTTGAGTAAATTATATTTACCCTATCTGACATTTTTGGTAATAATTTTTGCACACCCGACATTTGGGAAATAATTTTCACTTTACTTGACATTAAGTGAAAGTGATTTTTAGCGGTAAAATCTTGTCACTTTTCATCGAAAATGAGGAAATACAATAATGCCCCAATATGATCATATGAATGTATCATGTTGTCCATTAATATTTAGAAGAAAATTACTTAAATGATCCTTTCATCGTTTTATTTCCGATGAGAAATGACCGGATTTTGCCACTAAAAATCACTTTCACTTAATGTCAGGTAAGGTGAAAATTATTTCACAAATGTCGGGTGTGCAAAAATTATTACCACAAATGTCAGATAGGGTAAATGTAATTTACTCCTGCAATTTTTATGTCACTTTTTTGGTCATGGAATATGGAAGAAATATATTGTGGATGGCAAGGCCTAAGAATGATTTAATATGATAACATCCTGGTGATCTCTCTAGACAAAGCAACAATAATTGGACCTGTCAATTCAGGCGAGTGGGTGAGTTATGAGTCGGTTGTATATATATATAGAATACGATTGTTTTATAGTAACAATAGATTATTATAAATGTTTCAACTTAAATTAGAAAAAATTGGATGAATGAGTTGTGATTATAGTTTAATAGTATGAATTCCAACAAGAAGTCATGAATTAGAGTTGAACTTAAAAAAAAATAAAGTTTTTGAATCAAACAGGTGAATCGGGCTTAATCTGCTAATTTGCAGGTTTTTCTGTTCGATTTATTTCTGGTTCCATGATGTAATTATATAGACAAATTGTACCTACCTAAACTTATCTAATATTTTTCTTGAAATTTATATAAGTTCAAATAATTTTATAAAATTTGTAAAATTGGTAATTGTTTTGAGCAACATTTTTTAGTAAAATTATTTTTGGAAATATAGTAGAAATAAATTTAAAAAAATTTTAAAATTTTAAAATTACATCATACAAAGATAAAATTGAAATATGGAAAGTTTTCAATCAAAAAATTTGTCAAAATTAAAATTTTTTATTTTTCAATTTTTATGTTAAAGTTTTAAGTGTTTAGTTTTTTATATTTTTGTTTTAAATTTTTTTAGTTTTCCTCATTTTTTATTTTTTAATATTTTAACTTTTTAAATTTTAAATTTTAAAATTTCTAACTTTTTTAAAAACTATTTTGTTTTAAAATTTTTAAATAATAAAAAATGATAAATAATAAATAAATGAATTTTCAAAAATAAATAATAAAATAATAAAAAAATAAAAACAATGAAAAATATAATAAAAATGCAAAATTATATCAAATAGACCAAAGATATTTAAAATATAAAAAATAAATAAATAATTGAAAATAATAAATAATAAATAATAATAAATGAAAAAATGAAAAATGAATAAAATAAAATAGAAAAAATTGTATTAAAAAAAGTCAAAAATTCAAAAAAAATTATATTTTAAAAAGTGTAAAAAAATTTTAAAACTACATATTTCTACCTACATCAACACTATCTACAAATTCTACCTCAACTTACGAAACCTTATTTAACCCACATCTCTAAATTTCACCTAACCTTATTTAAAGAACGGGCAAAAATGTCGATTTGTAATCACAATCAATTTTTGTCCAAAAAAAAAATCCAAACAAAAAAAGTTACAGAAAAAACCCTGGCGGTTAAAAGATAACTACCGCTCCTGTGAGGTAGAGTAAAAATCATTTCACAAAGATAGGTTGTTTAACAAACATCAAAGTCGGGTGAATACAATTTACTCTATCTAAGAAAGATTATGCGTGTGTTGGCTTTGTTTTTTTTTCTATATATTTTACATGGATAAGTTCGACCCACCTCACTAGGCCTGGTTGAAAACCCTGCAAAATTCCACACAAGGAACTTTGCAAGGTGGTGGGACTCGATCCCGCCATCTCCAAGTTGGAAGGCAATCCTCATGCCATTTGAGCCAAGCTCATTTGGTAAGTGTGTTGGCTTTGTTGTCAACAATCCAGGCATGACATTTTTGTAAACATGATCTTAATAAAAAAAACTAATCAGACCTAGTAAAAATAACAATATATTAAAACTTGAACAGTAAACTCGGGTATACAATGCTTTTATGCTCCCATGGGCCACATGCATCCATCCTAACCCATCTTTATGAGCAATTTTTTTAGATTAGTCTATAAGCATTTTTAAGTTTCTAATTTTATGAGTAAATGAAGTTTTTATATGAGCATCATGTATGACTTTTAAAACAATTAATGATTTTGTTTCAAGGTAATTTATAAATATTCTTTATCTCAGTTTATGAACAATTTTCTAATTTTATATTATGAGCATTCAGATAATTTCTTATAAGCACTTCTCCAACAAGATTGATCACCATCTATATGGCAAGCATGCTGATTGGTTTCTGATTTTATGGTGGAAGTAGCTAGAGGTTTGTATTCTACTTTGGAGAGGAAAAATAGGCAAAATAAAGGTGGCGTTTGTAGAGTGGAATTGAAATACCTTAGTGTGGAAGCGATTAGCATCGTATTGCTGAATCTTGTTCCACGAATACTGCAATCTCCTTTCTTGTGTCCTTTAGGGCAACGCCTCGGAAAGGTGGCTACCAGTTACGGAGTCACCAGTATATTCACACCCCAAAACCTCTAACCTTCGATGGTGGTTTACCCGAGAGAGAATTGATTAGATTCGTTGTTACGCACATGTGATATGTACCACATAGGTATATATATTTATAGATTAGTCTTAGAGACATACCCAAACACCTAGTAGGAATCCTAATCAGATAGGAAGTCTTATTCCTAGTCTGTTTATGATTCCTTATTATCTAGAAACTGTATTCTAGATAAATTGAGCTTATTTAATTAATTAACTATTAATTAACTAAGTGACCGTTAATTTACCAACAGCGTTCAATGGCTTGAAATATACAGATCCCTAGTAAAAATTATTAGTGTTAAAATGATGTTAGGAGCTTATAAAGTTATGGTAACAATAATGCAACAGCAGCCAGTTCATATTATCAAATAAAAGTTTATGCAAGTTTTCTTAGTAAAGTGCTTGATGATAAAAAGTTTCCCTTCTTGTGCTTGTGATGGATTCAGTAGATCCCCTTCAAGGCCTATGAGTTACCATATAAAGCCCAATGACTAATATAGGCATGAACCATTTCCCCGGGCCCTCTAAAGAAATTTTCCAAATTCTTCCAAGGCTTAGGAAAGCTTGTAACTCCAATTTACAACTCAAAAACTTCTCGTTTTATTAAAGAGTTACTTACTAGTCAAAAAATTATCATTTCTATGAATTAAGGAGCATCAGAAATTCCAAGGTGTTACAATCTCTATCAGTGAAAATCCTCAAACTTTTGAGTTCGGACGTGCTTCATTGTCGCAAAAGGGCAAGTGTGGAATGGCAAATCCAAACTCTATATTCTAAAATATCTTATAAGGTCCCCTCTCTTATGAAGGCGAGACATCAATTTTGTTCCATAAAATTAGAACGCTAATAGATGGGCAGATGAGATGTTTATAGGAATTCAAAGAGGTTCCATTGACATTCCTATTGAAGGAGAAAATCTTATTGTAAGCATGTACTCAAAGGAATCATTCATATCCTTTGGCGAATTTACTTCCAAGCACAATTAGACAGAAGCCAACATGATCGGAGATCTTATCGAAATTTGGACACTTGATCACATGCCTCTTCCCTTTGGATATTTATGACAAACCATTGGATATATTCTTGTAAATAAATGTCCCTAATTTTCATATTTCAAAAGATGCAGAAGTTGCTACAAACTCATCAACGAACAACTCAACCGTACTGAGACGAGCACAATCTCTTATCGGGTACATCTGTAAATCCAAATCCAATACCCCCAAAATTCTGTTGCAAAGCATGCAGGATCCGAGGCATGATCTGCCAGTCTTTCCCCTGAATTGCATAAAAAATAGACACAGATTCGGACTGGCTCTAGATTAATCCCAGCATTCTAATAGTGTTTTGGCTCATGGACCATCAGCACCAGCTTTCTAAAAGCATAGGCAATTACGCATCATCGAGCTTCGACAGTGGTTAGTTTTTGGAAAGTTCCTGGCCACGTTTGGCAGCGGCTACAACTGCATTCATTAAGGTGGCACGAAACCCACCCTTCTCCAACTCGTGGATGCCAGCAATGGTTGTACCTCCAGGTGATGCCACATCATCCTTAAGCTGACCAGGGTGCTTCCCACTGTGGACAGCCATGGATGCTGCTCCCAGAACCTGCATATTAACACAACAGAAGCAAATGAAACACAAGCAACTTACTAGGAAATGAGATTCTTAAAACCTCAATCAAATGCTACAGCGGATTAGTGCAACACAAAGAAAGTCACACCACCACAAGATTAAGCAGTTGTTACTGCCCTTCCCCCCAAAAAAAGGGTAGAGACTTACTGTCTGTGAAGCTAAACCCAAGGCAAGATCTCGGGGCAGCCCGGCAGCAACTCCTCCATCAGCTAAGGCTTCTATAGCCAAAAATATATATGCTGGTCCACTTCCACTACATATCTCAAAATAAACATCACTTAGGAAATTCACCAATGAAATTCCAATGCTCTCTCAGTCACAGAAAATAACTAGAGCAAAGGTGGACAGAGATACAAATGTCACACATATGCATATGTAAAACACAATCATGGCACACTCGTATACAGAAAGACTCAGAATTTAGCATACATACCTAAGGCCTGTAATTGCATCAAACAGTTTCTCATTAGCTCTCCAGACCTTGCCAACTGCTCCAAATAACTTTGTTATCAGTTCAGCATCCTGTTCTGTTGCAGCCTCTCCTAAACCAATGACTGACATTCACAGAATATAGCAAACAAATGATCTGATTAGAAACTTCAACATTCATCTGAAAGGAGGAGGGAAGAAAAAGAGCCCAATGAAGCATACACAGTAAAAAAGAGCAACATAACCTGACGAAATTGTGTACATGTGCACAAACTATGAAATGAGTAAGAAAATAATCAAGGAAAATAATAGTTGATTGGATTTTCCTGTGTTTTCTGGAGGTTAAGAATTAAGACTAAATAAGGCAGAAGTTCTGCTAGAATGATCTAGCCATGCAGCAAGTTGAAGCAGCTGAACATGCTATTTCGACAAGTGATAAGATTTTCTGGATGCATGACAAGAATCCAAGGCCATCACAATTCTGTACTTAATACTGGAGAAATATAGGAAATGCATAGACATTCAGTCGTTTTTAATCCTCAACTTTGTATGAAACAATCTCACAAGCCAACCGTCTGAAGCTACTTATCTGAAGCAGTGGGGCCATGTGTGACAAAATCATTTTTGGAAAATCTCAGTATATGATTTGTCAGAGACAGGCTCTCTCTATACATGCCCTTCTCTTATCTGACATGCTCTCATGTTGTGCCCTCAGAATGCTCTGTTTAATAGTTTCCTGATTTGTGGAATTAGTCACCTTAGAAACTCAATAGGAGTTATTTCCCAATTATTTCCCCACTAATAACGATCACAATGTACTCCGACAATGAACAAAGCATAGGTATATTGCTTGTTCCATGTCATTCATTATTTTCAAACCCCAATGTCTAGCATGTTCAGCAGCCAATCAAACACTTTTGAGGAAACACAACTATAGCAGTTTTAATCAGGAAAATTCTGACCAAATTGCTCTCCCTCTAGCATCTTTGAAATTTGGCTACTTTCTATTTACCATTGTAAGTCCTGTTTGGAAACCAGTTATTAGTTGTTTGGAATAGCAGCTAGCTGTTTGAACTTTCAAGAGGACTAACTGTTGGCTATAATTATCTTGCAACTCCAACTGAGAAGCTGCATGAAAGATGACAACAGTTCCGTTCAAAATAACAAAATAACATCATCATGGCTCCATCAGCAAAAAGAACATGGAATTATGTTATAAAGGTAGTTTCTTTAATCCCATAAAATCCAAATACCTACAGCCTACACAGCAGCAGTTTAAGAGGATGATGTTCTGGGCCAGATACTAAGTAGTCAATAATGAAGGTTAGCAAGCTCAAAAAGGTAGGTCTTGAAAGAAATGGAGTCCTTTGGTCCAACATACAAAATGCTTCAACATTGATGATGAATTTGAAGAACAAAAGAAGAATCATTAAATTAAGAGATGGGGGCACACCTGATGCAGCCTGCCCAACAGCAGCAGGAGTATTAGGCATTACCCTGATGAAGCGGCTACTGCCAGCCCATTCCTGTCAGAAGGAAAACCCAAATATAAATGTTAATATAAGTGTCAAAACTATTGCAAATATATATATAACAAAACTATTTGATATAAGCATTCACAAACAGCCAAAAGAAGTTCAACGGAATGCAAATGAAGGCTGCTCTTAAAGATGATTGTATACTAATATACTATACAGTACACACTGCGTGCCCACTATCTGCAGTCAACAAAAGTGAAATTTTGTGCATAATTACACCCACATACAATGAGGATTAGTATAGATACCTGTAGGTCTTTCAGTTTAGTTCCTGTAACGACTGAAACGAGCAACTGCTTCTCCGAAAGCTTTGGTCTCAACTGTAATATCACTTCTTTAACTGCACAACATCACGGATGCTAAGAGTTCTAAAAGCCACATGAACGCTCCACTTAAACAACATAGAAATACAATAACATGAACAAGATGCTCAAATTTGAGGACAAATTGCTTAACAGCGTACCAACTTGAGGCTTTACGGAAAATACAACCACATCGCAGTCTTCAACAACCTGCACACAGAAACATCTACTATATTAGAACAACATTTAAGGTAAATGTCAATGCAGGAAAATGATCGAACTGAGAGAATCAAAGGCCTGGACAATCGCATGCTTGTAGGATTTCAAGTTTGAACAGACTAACAATTCAAATACTATAAAATCAAAACTAATTTTTGAATCAGATAATGTTCATCATCGACTCATCCAAAATCCGCAAACTCTTGGGAACTACATTTCAAATTATTCCAAAACAGTCGATCATTGAAACAAGGCATCCAAGGAGCTTATGACGGATATAAGAACTCAATTTTCCAGATAATCCAGCATTTTGATCACATTCTCGAAGCAGAAATCAATTCATAATGAGTGAGCACTTACTAAATCACGAAAAATCAAAGAAAAGAAAAGAAAAAAGGCAATGAGGATCTGAGCAAAAAGACCTGATGATTGTGATCGAAGACGGTGACACCAAATGATTCGAAAGCGTTACGACGATTAGCACCAAGGTGAGCAGTACGAATTCGAGAAGCAGGCAAAACGCCAGAGTTGACGACTCCTCTTGCAATGCTTTCCGCCATTTTACCGGCACCAATAAAGCCCAGCTTGAAGGAGTCTGTTGGTATTGGTGCAATCGCCATTTTTCGCCTGCTTGTGGCTTGTAGGGTTTAACACTCTTTCTGGGGGTTTAAATGAACCAAATCCCTGGTGATGAGATGCAGGTGCAGCCAAGGGGGATAGCAATTGGAACTCCACAACAAAGCAAAATGAGGTTTTAGGCCTCCACCAAGAACTTAATCTAATTTTATCTCCATTTTTTTCAACTTAATTTTACTAAAACTAATTAGCGGGCGGCGTTGCACTTTTGCTTTTTTTTTTTTTTTTTTTTACAAAGGAGACAATACAACACACAAACCCATAAATATAACAATTTAAACTAGACCTAAAGTACAAATAAAGATAGAGATTTCGCTGGAGAGCCTTCAGTGCTTCACTTGACTTGTTTCGCCAAAACTGTGTCTGTTTAGTCTTATTAACGAGCCCCTTTGGATAATATCCCTAACAACACCGTGATCTTCTTCTGGCGGCTTCCAAACTGCATGTTGGTCGCTTCGGTTGAGACGCTTTTTCGGATGAACACATGCAACCTAGAACAGACTTTCCTCCTGCAACTTATTATTGGTAGCAAAACAAACATCTTGACACCTAGGTGCAACTCAAACACCTTTACATACTCGAAGGTATCTCCTTGAAACCTTGTATCCTCCTCTGGATGCGACAAACTTGAAGAAAATGTCCTTTTGTTGTGATTGTGCGGTCACTCCTTCAAACTGATATGACACTGATAAGTGCATTTTTCATCTAGAATTTTAGGGAGTTTTGATAGCGGATTAGAGATGATTTTGATTAAAGATGTTGATTTATATCCCACTTTCCATATTACACTTGATGTTGTTATTTTTTATGTAAATTTGTAGGATTTGAGCCAAAACACCAAGATTTCCTCAATTTTTGGTGAAGGCAAGTGCACCACGGACCTGTTCCAAGTACTACCAAACCGCCAGAAAAGTTTCACGAAAATTGGACCAAGGAAAAGCTAGACAGCAGCCACTTCGGCTACCCGGAGGGACTCCTCCAGTCTGGAGTGAAGCCCAGAAAATTCCACGCGTGCGGTTTTCGTCCGTTTTGGGCGTGGAAAAAAAATCAGCTTTTTTCTAGGATTTTCATGACTAAAAGGAGCTCGTCAATCTATATTCATCATCTCCTAACATTCCATATTCCATCTCCCTCTCCTCCACATCAAATCAAGGAAAAACGAAATGCGAAGATCGAAGCAAAAATTCGACGGAATTTCTACCGGGATCGAAAGACTTGGCGGAATTCTCCTTGAAGATTGCCCCATCCTTTTCATCTCCTTTTCATTTTGAGGTTTGAATACCATGTTTAGATATTTCATTGTGTTTCCAATAATTATGAGTGAGTAGATTTTAGTTTTCTAGGGATTTGCAATACCGAAACAATGTTATTTGATTAGAATATACATAGTTTGTGCTTGAATTTTTATTTTGAATCAATAGAAAGTTGTTTTCTTCATGTTCATGGGTGTTATTTAAGCACTTGAATACTTGTGATTTGAGATTAGCATAAGAAGTACTGAAAGGTGAATTAGAATAATCCGACTATCAACTTTTCTACCTAGTTTTGCGAAATTTGAGAAAAGACTAGTAAACTAGGGAATCACTTTGATAATTGGATAATTGGAGACCTTCAACTTTAATTAACTTGAAAAACATACAAAAGTTGTTGATTAGGTTAATTGAGGTAATTCTATTAAGCATCGAAAGAGCGGTAGAATTATAATAAATTATCGATTCTTGATTCGATTGAAAGTATAATTGCACAAACTGGGTTTTGATACTCGAATTCATTTCTAGAAAAGCATATTCCTAGAAGTTTTTCCCCATTTGATTAAACCCTAGATTATTTCCCAACTTTATTAGCCCTAATTGGTAGTTAAAAGCATTTAAAAACCCAAAACTCGATTAGCTTAGCAATCACATAGAGAGCAAGTTAAATGCGTTGCTAGTTGAGTCCCTGTGGGATCGAACTTGACGTGCTACTCTGTACACCGTGCGCTTGCGGCCCTGTCAGACACCTTTGATGATGTATCCACTTCCTAGGTGACTATGGCTCTCGTAGCGTTCGAGTTTTGTCCCATTGGAATAGAGAGGATCCCAACCACCTTCATATCTCCACACTCCTACAACAGTTGGCGGCAACTCTCATTGTTATAAAACTCATACTCGTTGGGTCGTAAAAGGTCAACGTCTTCTTCCACAAAACCTCTTCATAAGTGTTATCTGAGATGGACATGTATCGCTCCTGATGCCTGTTTTAAATTTTTTTTTTTTTCTTAAATGAGTTAGCAAATGCTCTGTCCTTTTTTCCTAGATTGAAAGCTCGAGATTATGTAGGACTTGGGCAAGTCCTACCCTCCACGCATATCATTGAGGTTTTTCTAGGGAAAAGGGGTGGAATCCCCTCATACCCCTCCACACTTTCACTCCCCTGCGCCTTGGGGAGATTCTCCCCTTCTCCACCTTCCTTGACTATCTTCTGCCTCTTTAGCCGGAGACTCGACAACTCAGTTCCCAAACCCTGCACCCTGTTGAGGTAAGTTTTTTACTCGCTTAACGATTCTAGTATATGTGATGGTTGTGCATTCTTGTTATTTTCTGATAAGATGGTTGGTTCTTGTGCCTTATTAGAGGCTTCCACCCGCTCTAATTCTCTCTTAGCCTCCAAATTTAAAGGATCCATCTCTAGCGCTCGAGTAAGCGCTTTCCTCGCTTTATCCAAGCTCCCTAACTTAGCATGTGCAACACCACTTGGGTATAAAGCCTTAACATTGTTTGGGTCAAAATATAACACCAACCCACAAGCTTCAATAACCTTCAAAACTCCTCCCAACTTTAATTCACATGCAGCAAGGTTTAAATTAAGCGACATAGGGAACTCCCGCAGTAACAAGTACTTTGCTTCGGATAGTGGTTCGCTAACCCACACAAGTTGTAGGCCTTTCCCATACAAACGAACAATACTATGATACTGTCCTGTTATGAACAATTGATTACCTTCCTCTTTAAACTCCTTTGCTTTAAAGATTTCTTGACTAGGATGATCCATCCACCCCAAAAAATTTAGCACATCCCTATCAAATTCATTCTCCCATGATGCCATAACCTCCCTCCAAGGAGTATTCTCTCCCATCCTAAAACCAAGACCACACTAGCTAACAGCACCTCACACCCAACTTTAGAGAAAAGTTGGGTCACTCCAACCAACCAGCAATCAAGGACCCACCTGTAGGAACCCAAGAGGGGGGTGAATTTGACAAATAAACTCTACACACTAGGTAAGGACGTTAATGCAAACTTCCTTGGTTTCAAACCAAGGATCAAAACATAGTGTAACTGAAATACCTCATTATATTTATAACAATCAAAGAACAAGTTACACTTAGAAATCAAAACAAGAAGTAACAGCCTGAAGGCAGTTACTGATAGGTTCACTGACCAAGGCCAAAGGTCCTTGAGACAGCTACAGATAAGGATCGTCATAGGAAAAACCCTAGCGGCGATTTGGAACATGATGGATTACATTGAAGCACAAACTCATAAAGTCTTAGTCCGTCAAGACTCTGCTACACAAACTCTCACCATCACATATGGATACAATGAGCACTCACCAAGGTCCTCGGCTATGCCTTCACCAGATGTCCTCTACTGGCTACCTTCACCTTGGAACCATCGGCTACACACTCATAAATCCTCACGATTTCTTACCCTGCGATTACTTCCGTGGAATCGCTTAAGTCTTTAGTTAAGAACAAGTCTTCTATTTATAAGTGTAAACTAGATGTCATCCAGTTAGTAGCTGTTGGTGATTGATTCTTTCCTTCTTCGTCCTCTGTTCTTCTTTTCAAGCTTGTTGATCTACTTTCCTTCTTTTTGAGATTTCTTGATCTTACAATCTTTTCCTTTCTTCAAGTTGCTTTCCATTGAAGATATTGATCCTGCAAGATATATCAACTATATCAATTTATTTATAAAGAGATTTGAAGATAATTATCACTGATTTTGCTAAACAAAATAACTTCCCTTTCGACGGCTTGTTTTGTCTTTCATTAAAACCTCGTATAAGGTCCTTCGCGGATACGCAGATAAAGGACCTTGACCCTTGTCCCAGCACCACCAAACTCCGCCTTAGCTAAAGCCAGAAGAACTACCAAGAGAAAGCACAACCAACTACAAAGACTACTAACACTGTGCACCTGGCTCACTAACACTGCTGGGCAAACCCCAAGCTTAGCAATAGTCGAAGCTTCGCCGGAAGTAGATCTGAACAAGATGATTTCGCCCTGTCTCGCGGGCGCACACCCTTGTCTTCAAACGCCTGACGCTCCATAACCGTTGCACCAAGGGAAAGTCGTCGGAACAGATGCCGGAGCAGGGGACAACGACTCCCACAAACCAGACACAGACTGCCTAAAAACAAACTACTAACTTCCTAACAGAGAGAACTGTTTAAGGGAATGAGTAGATCGGGCAACGGTGGCACCGGTGACAACCGCTAAGCGGCCATCACCGACACCGGCGGGGCTATATTAAAAGAGGAAAGCCAGAAGTTAGGTGGTAGTTGGGAGCAAGACTTTTTTCACCATCCAAACTATTTGGTGAGCCTCCCCTCTATTATTCTCTCCCATCCGGCGTTGCACTTTTGCAGCATAGCCGGCAGTGTGTCAACATTGTTATAACTATATAATAACGAGATTTATGGAAAAAATTAATTTATTTGCTTTTATATAAAAAAAACATTTCAAGATATTCCTATATATTTTTTCAATTATTTTGGATACAATTTGCCTGCAAAAGAAATTAAATGAGCAAACCAATTATATACACAAATTAAACTCTAACAAATTTATTGAAAAATGTAAAAAGAATTATCATGACCCAAAAAATGAATAGCAAGATACAACTTATATCATACTCATCCATGATAGACTAAATAAATAATTAAGGTATAAAGGCTTAGAATATAATCTATACAACTCGTTGTATGTATTATATATATATATATATATATATATATATATATATATATATATATAGGACAAATAGGTAAGATTTATCATTGACAAAATCGAGTACATGATACTCGGGCATACCTGAGGGGTCAAACAATAAACCAGACCTAAGGTCAAACCAGAAGATCAAACAAAAGTATCAAAACACTAGGAACAAAGCAGACTCTAGTAGAGCCTCAAGTTTATATCAGATTTAATGAGAAAACACACAGCTGGAGGATCACAAGACTGATTCATATGAATTCTTCTGTTTTGCTCTCCCCAAATGTGATAGATAATGGTGGACAATACCATTTTCCTCTTCTTGGAACAAAACTCAGATGCATCCTAGTTTTGACTCAACCAATCAACCCAGTTGGGGAGGGAGCCAAAGCATGAAATCCATATTTCTTCACACACCTGCTTAGTAAAATTGAATTCGAAAAACAGGTGGGTATTGGTTTCCTCATGCCTTTGACAAAGGAAACACCTGTTAGCTAGGTGAATCCCAAAATTATGAATTCTATCCATAGTAACAAGCCTTCCTTTTATACCCAACCACGCTATGAAGCACATTTTGGTATCCGATTGTCACACCAGATTAAACTGTGCCAGCAAACCTTCTGACCATGTTCTTTCACAAAATTATACCCATGGTTTATCTTATATTCCTTGCCTTCAGATATCAATTTTTCCAGCAGAGGAAGGAGAATGTCTCTGGCTTTTAACAGTCTACGCCAGTACCAACTGGCATTCTGCTTCACTTCACAGGTCAAAATTGATTGTTTCTTCATATGGTGTACTCAGCGTAACCACAAGGATTCTTTATCACGCAGAAGCTGCCATAACAATTTGCCAAGGGCTGCAACATTCCAAGCTTGAGCATCTCTTATGTTTAAACCACCTTCACACTTATACAAACAGCATGTACTCCATGCTACTGGGGGAGTTCTAGAATCTGATCCGCATAAGAAACCCCTACATATTTTCTCAATATGTGTAATGACCTCCTTTGGGATAATGAAAATTTGAGACCAATATTTATGGAGAGACATTAATATGCTATTGATAAGCTCAAGTTTGCCCGCATAAGTTAGCTTCTTCACAGCCTATCCATGGATTATCTTGGTCATTTTCTCAATCAAAACCATACAATCATTTCTATTTAGACGATGAGGTTTTATGGGAACACCCAAATATCTAAAAGGAAGGGATCCCTCCTTAAAATTCAGACATTCCAGAATCTTTTTTTTGTCAGCAGTAGATACATTGGCAAAAATGATGTCTGATTTCGATTTATTTGAGTGGAGACGAGTAGTAGCCGAAAATGCCTCAAGTGCACTAAACATAATAGAACACTCTCTATATCCCCATGAGAAAACATAAGAAGATCATCTGCAAAACAAAGACGTGTCAATTTTAGGGGGGAAAACAATTGGTGATACTTGAAATTTTCTGAATTAATTGCACACCGTATTGTTTTGTCAAGATAATCCACGACCAAGATGAATAATAGAGGAGAGATTGGATCTCCTTGCGTCAATCCCCGTCCACTTTTGAAGAAACCATAGGATGAGCCATTGAAACCAACAAAAAAATTCGCAGAAGAGATACATGTCATAATAAGATCCAAAAGCTTCCAAGGAAAATTCAAAGCAAGTAGGAGGGTCCTCACAAAGCCCCAGTCCACTATGTCATAAGCCTTATGAATGCCAACCTTCAATAAACAACTTGGTCAATCCCCTTTCCGATTGTAGAACCTTACCAAGTCTTCGGCTATCAGAATATTGTGAAGAATAGATCTGCCCTCTATAAAAGCCGCTTGAGAAATGTCAACAATATCAGCAAGAACGTCTTGGAGTCTATTACAAATAACTTTTGTAATGTCTTTATATATAACATTACAACAAGCAATAGGCCTTAAATCTCCAACACTCTTCGGGCTATTTACTTTTGGAATCATGGTGAGGAGAGTATTATTATCTCACCAAGTAGTCTGCCAGATGAAAAGACATTCTGTACTGCAAAAACTACATCCTTTCCCACAATAGACCAAGCTTTTTTGAAGAAGAATGCATTGTATCCATAAGGACCAGGGCTTTTTGAACCGTCCATAGCAAAAATGATTGCTTTAGTTTCAGCCTCTGTTACTGGACGAAGGAGATTAGAACGGGTAGAATTATCAAGTCTTCTCCCTTGGGTAATTATGTCAAAGGTCACCTTCCCAATACAATCATGTTTTGAGAAAAATGATTCAAAATGAGAAGCCAAACACATACCAATTTCCTTGTCTTCCTGAAGCAGATGCCCTTCATTGTTCTCCAAAGACATGATTCTGTTGTTGTAATTCCTAGACTTGATCATTCAATAAAAGAAGGCAGCATTTTTATCTCCTTTTTTCAACCAATCAGCCTTAGTTTTTTTTTCTTCAACAACTTCATAGCTGAACCCAGTGAGTTCTGATAAGTAAGAGTTGCATTTTCAGCATCCTTCAACAAATTAGCATCTTCAGGGCAATTAATGAAAATATTCTGAGAATTTACCATGGTGTCATAATCATTCTGAGCCTTCATAAAAATGTCACCAAAATCAGATCTATGTAACTTGGAGAAAAGATCTTTCAGAGCTTTCAACTTGGAGAGCTATCTAAACATAGAAGTACCTGAAACATTCTGATTCCATATATCTGAAACTAGAGGAAGAAATGATGGTGAGTCAGCCCACATATTACAGAATAAAAACCTCTTCCTTGGTCTATGCAACAGGGAATTCAAATG
Source organism: Portulaca oleracea (assembly GCA_029582165.1). Taxonomy (NCBI): domain Eukaryota; kingdom Viridiplantae; phylum Streptophyta; class Magnoliopsida; order Caryophyllales; family Portulacaceae; genus Portulaca; species Portulaca oleracea. The sequence continues at coordinate 22,809,210 of CM055880.1, forward strand.
AACCATTAGTGGAGCATGGTCAGATATCCCGTGAGTCATAGCCACATAATAAATGGAATAAAAAAGAATTACTCCTTCATCATTGATCAAAGTTCTATTAATACATGAGAATATTTTCTTATTATGCCAGGTATACTTGTTTCCAGTGTGTTTAACCTCACTGATTTGGTATGTATTCATGAAGATTCTAAAGTCCACAATTTCCTCAATAGTGCCCCCGATTCTATCATCAAACTCAATATGTGATTGAAATCCCCTGCTATAATCTAAGGTTCCACACACGAAGAAGCAATTTTACCAAGCTCATCCCATAAAACTTTCCTTGTCCCCAAGTCATTATCACTTTAAACGAAAGATACCAGAAAAATGCTATGCCCCATCTGAATCGTACAATGTATAAATTGCTCATGGATATTTAGCGCTTGGACTGAAAGACCTCCCCTCCAAAGGACCCAAATTCTGCTTCTACTGCTAATAGATGCATTATGAATTAGATTCCATCCAGGAAAGATGTAAATTTTGATGCTCTCACATTTATCCAATGCCACCTTTGTTTCCATCAAACCCACCAGCTCTAGATTATTCATTCGTAAGAAGTGTTTCACACCATCCTGCTTCTTAGGCCATTCAACCCTCTAACATTCCAAGAGAGAAATTTATCCATGATCATGAGTCCCACTGGTGCAAGGAACATCCTCTCCCTCGACCACACCTAATTCAAGAATGAAAGTGAGATTAATAGACCAAGAACCAACTAAAATGTCATAGTTAATGGGAGTTCCTGGTCTGTTGTTCCCTCTTTTAGGCACCTTTTGTTCTGCATTACTCTTGGACTTCAAATCTTTTACTGTATTTGTTGGGAATGTACCGACAATGTTCGATATACACGGAGATTTAACCAAAGTAATATAGTAATTATATGTCTTGCTAGAGACCTCTATAATTAGTAATTGAATATGTTTAATTATAACTATATTATTTGGTCTTACTGGGTCACACAAGTCAGCGCCCTGGAACAATGTATGTAGCCTAAGTAATACTGTATTATGTTTAGGAATGTTGGGAACTGATTTCTATGGCAAATCAGCCCAACACTGACCGAATTGGAGGCAACACGGACCGTGTTGATCCAACACAGTCCGTGTTGGTGTCACCACGGTCCGTGGTGACTTTGCGCCATTTTAATGGACATTCTGGAGGCCAACCCGGACCGTGTTGCCTCAACACGGACCGTGTTGATCCAACACGGTCCGTGTTGGTGTCACCACGGTCTGTGGTGACTTTGCGCCGTTTTAATGGACATTCTGGAGGCCAACCCGGACCGTGTTGCCTCAACACGGACTGTGTTGGGCCTCAAGAATGCGTCGTTCCATTAGGTCGACCATTAGGGTTTTGTAACCCTTTCCCCAAGTCATTCAAACCCTATAAATAGGAGTCTCTATGAGAGATTTCTCGAGGGAACTGTTTAAGACTCTTAGAGAGATACCGGGGTGATTTCCTGAGTTCCTCTCTATCTTAGTTTGCAGTTATCGTTTCTTGAAACAATCACATATACCGAAATACATACATCTTTAGATTGAGGTCTGTCTCGATCGGGTCGATCTAGCAGTCGAGTTCCTGGAGTGCTGCGTGGACTTTCAGTAGAGGATTTCTGCATTGGAATCTCAAAGGTCAACCTCTTCATCAGCCGGATTAGCGATCTGGTATAATTACTAAAGCCTCTGCAATTGTTGTGATTAATTATTTTAAAATCGTTACACTACAACATGAAACGTCTACGGCGACCGGCCCAAAGCGACCGATACGTATTGGTCGCTCTAATCGACACGGGCGACCGATATATAGCGACCGATACAGTATCGGTCGCTAATCAGCGACCGATATGGTATCAGTCGCAAATCTCTCCATATCGGTCGCTAGTCCAGTGACTGATACCATATCGGTCGCTGGATATCAGTCGCGAGGTTCAATAAATTCTTCAACGGTAATATTAACTTCGTCTGACATTCTATCGGTCGCTGAGCCAGCGACCGATATGGTATCGGTCGCTGGCTATCGGTCGCTGACCCTTTTAATGCGACAACGGGTAGAATCTCTAACATTCGACGCTGCTTACTCTCTATCTGCGACCACCGACGACCCCAGCCACCGCCCCAACCACCTTCACTCCGGCCACCACCGTCGACGCCGGCCGACACTGCGACCACCGACGACCGTCGTGCGCACAGTTCCGGCAACCACCGACGCCAACATCTCCGGCAACCACCAATGTGAGTCCCCTAATTAATTTTTGTAGTTAAATTGTTGATTTTTAATTGTAAAATTCATATATATCGTTGTATATGAGTAATTTAGTTGAATAATTTTAGTGTGATTATTGTTTGAAATATAAATTTATGGTAGTGTTTAGTGTTAGTCAAGTTTAGGGTTTGAAATTCAATTTAGAATTGTGTTTTGAATGTAAATTTTTAGGGTGAATTATGAATGTTTGGAGTTTATTATAGTGTTAGGATGTTAGAGTTTGAAATTAAAGTTAGATTATTGTTGGTTAGTAAAGTAAGAGTATATGATGTTAAATTGTTGATGTTTAATTTTAAAATTCATATATATTGTTGTATTAGAGTAATTTATTTGAGTAATTTTAGTGTGGTTATGGTTAGATATTCAAATTTGGGGTAGTGTTTAGTGTTAGTCAAGATTAGGGTTTGAAATTGGATTTAGAATTGTGTTTTGAATGTAAATTTTTAGAGTGAATTTGAGTAATTTCCTTGAGTAATTTTAGTTTGGTTATGGTTTGAAATTCAAATTTAGAATAATGTATGTTTTGAATGTAAATTTTTATGGTTTATTATGAATGCTTATAATTTATTATTGTATTATGTTGTTAGGGCTTGAAATTAATGTTAGAATATTGTTGTTTGTTAGGGCTTGAAAGGGTTTATTATGAATGTTTATAGTTTATTATGTTGTTATGGCTTGAAATTAAAGTTAGAATATTGATGTTTAGGGTTTACAAGGTTATGAATAATTAGTTTAATTAATTATAGGATGTTTAATTTGTATGAGTTAGGGTTGTGGTTAGGGTTAATTGATTGTATATGTTTGGTTAGTTAAGTTAAATTAATTTAGTTATAAATTTGAGTTAAGTTTAATTAAATATTTAGTTAAATGAAGTGGGTTAGTTTTATAGGTTATAAGTTAAGGTTGAGTATGAATAGTTTTGGTAGTTATTAATAAGTGAGTTAGTTATTATGGTTGGTTTGGAACAAATTTACACGACTGCCAACTCCGTTGCTTAACTTAATTAAGTTAGCCTATTAAGTTGGTAGTGTAAATTTTTTGCTAACCCAACCTAATTGCTAACTTAATTACTTATAACTCCAAATGAAGACATAAATTGTAAATAATTATGTCACGTCCATTTACGTAATCAACAACAAGTTGCTACGTAAGTACTCAACAACTATTTAAGTAGCTTAGTTTTAGTTGTGGATGATTTTGGTAGTTATTAGTAAGTGAGTTAGTTATTATGTTTGATTAGGAATGAATTTACGCGACTGCCAACTTCGTTGGATAACTTAATCAAATGCAAATCTCTAAATGTCAATTCAACCTTGTTGTGATGAACAAGTTGTCGGAGTTATATGTATGGGTGATCAACCGCTTGTGATGTAGCAAATGTCGATCGTTATTTTTAGCATCCCAACCAGTTTTAAAATGAACACCAAAGAACTCAATCTTCATTTATTTGGTGTTATTTAGAAAGTTGGTTGGGATGCTAAATGTAAAACGATCGACATTTGCTACGTCACAACCGGTTGATTACCCGTACATATAGCTCCGACAACTTGTTCATCAAACCAAGGTTGAATTGGCATTTAGAGACTTGCCTTTGATTAAGTTATCCAACGAAGTTGGTAGCGTAAACTTGTTGCTAATCTAACCTAATTTCTAACTTAATTACTCATAACTCCAAATGCAGACATTAATTATTATTAATTATGTCACATCCATTTAGTAACTTAGTTTGTAGTATCTTAGTTATAGATGTCATGAAAACAGGTTGAGTTTGGATCCTGTTAGTGTACAAGTAGAGTGTGTTTGTGACCTGAAAATCTATGTTTGAAAATGACTATCACGAGTCGTATCGACTCTCCTTTATTTGTCTTGTTCACCAAAGGTATCATGATCTCACGGTGAAATGCGCGAGGTCTATAGTGCTTTGGGAGTTAGAGCGTATCGATTCAATACAATGCATTGTTTCTATTATGCGACTGGTGGGCATCAAGACAAGGTGGGAATGAGAGAGAAGCTTATAGTAAGGGGTCTAATAGAAATCGTCTCAGGCTTTCTTGCATGTAAGATTCGTAGGTCCATCAAAGTAAGACACGATGCTTTGAATGATCTATGAATCTTACATGCAAGAAAGCCCAACACGATTTCTATTAAACCCCTTACTATAAGCTTCTCTCTCATTCCCACCTTGTCTTGATGCCCACCAGGCTGCACAATAGAAACACTGCATTGTATTAAATCTGATACGCTTCTAACTCCCAAAGCACTATAGACCTCGCGCAATTTCACTGCTGAGATTGCGCTACTTTTTGGTGAACCAGACAAATAAAGGAGAGTGGATACGACTCATGAAAGTCATTTTCAATCATAGATTAACAGGAACAAACACACTCTACTTGTATAATAGCAGGATCCTCTTGACTGGTGACATAACTTAGTTGTAGATGTCAAAAAGACTATATTCATGGAAATTATGTATTTGCTTCAATTAATTGCGACTTAATCCCTTACAATAATATATACATTGTATGCAGCTAAATACATAATGGAGAGTAGTAGAAAATGGATGTATGAAAGACATGATGGTGAATATCTTAGTGTGGAATTCGTACGTAGGGTGAATGAAGAATTTATACCTGTTGCAAAACAATGGAGTAGTTTGGGTAAACTTAGGTGTCCTTGTAGCAAATGTAAAAACTTGAAGTACATTGACGAGGATATTGTGAAGTTACATTTGTACAAACACGGCTTTCGGGCAAATTATCATGTTTGGATAAGTCACGGGGAGAGTTTTGCCACTCTCGAGGGTAGTGGTCAAACTCTTAACAATGTGGTTAATGGGTCTTCTAGTACTGGAGGTGTCAACACTATGCAAGAAATGATCACCGATGCCATGGGCCATATGCCTTTGAGTTGCCACTCTCGAGGGTAGTGGTCAAACTTGGTTCATATTTTTCAGGTACTTAGTTGAAGCCAATGCAATCTACTCGTATGCATGCTATTTTAGTCATATATATATAAGTTTGGAACTAACTTGTGTTTTAATTTTACCTTATATTAACTATTATATTAGGGGGAGACAGCCACATAGTGTTTGGCAAAATGCAGCTCCAATCGACCCAGCTCTATACCCCAACCGTATATGACTTGAACGGGGGGAGGATTGGTAAGATGATCACATAAAATCATATGTACAGTGATTTATCATTGGTCTTAATAACTTTAGCTGTGTTTTTTCGTAATGATTGCATAGGTTCGCCGATCCCCGTTTAGCACGGTTTGTTGGAGGGCAACTTCGTGGCCACCCAAATCCAAAGCCTGCTTCCCAGTGGTCCAAACAAGAGAAAACAGATTTGTGGTTGGATTTCTGTGTAAGTAATTATGCAAATTGGGTCTATTGATTTTCTTTTATGTAATAGTCGTTTAACTAATCACTAATAAATTACTTTATACAGCGACATTATGTTTGGGATGAAGAATTTACAAGAGATGTGTTCAGTGGGTGGCACACGAAATTGTGAGACCGGGCTTCTGATACGAGGTACAAGGTCAGGACCAAGAAGAGGACGGACCCTGTACCTCACATGAGCGACGAGCAACGGGATGCAATAGATAAGGAATCCCAGACTGAGGAGTTCATTCGGCGGTCCAATGTCGCCAAAGCAAACAGGAACAATGAAAACTCCGCCAATTGCAAAACGCGGGTGGGCTCGGTTTCAGCGGCAAGTTATATGAAAAAGCAGGTGAATCGTAAATTGGCACAATTAATAAATTAAAGTTATATGTATGCATTAACAATTACGAACTTTCTAAACAATTGTTTGCATTTACTATCTTAATTTGTAGATGGCCGGGGGGACATTCATGACCCTGTCTGAAGTCCACGCTCACATTCATTGTGGGCGAGATGTTGCGGGGAATCCGCAGTGGAGTTCTGAACATGATGTCACACTTGTTGTAAGTTTCCTTTAAACATATTCATAAACTAATTGTATTTGAACTCTGGCGTGTGGTCGTGCATGTTTTATGTGTGTTTGGATTGTATTTGAACTCCGGCGTGTGGCCGTGAATGGTTTATGTGTGTTTGGATTGTATTTGAACTCCGGCGTGGGGCCGTGAATGGCTTAAGTTGTGTTTTAAGTTTTATTGTGTTCGCTACTTATGTATGAATGATTGCAGGAAACTTTTCGCCAAACGTGTGAGGAGCGTGGCATGATTGAGAACTCCCCGAAAGCTAGGAAGTTGTACTTGCAACTGGCAGGGGGGTACAAACCCAAAGACCATGTTGTCTATGGTCTTGGGAGTGCGACCTCGTACTTCTATGATACTCCACCCCCTACCCAGGGCAGTTCTTCTTCTTCGAGGCATCCCTGCGCAACTCCGTCCACTGATGCTATTATGCGGGATCAACTTGCTGCTCACACATCCGCCATCTCACAGATTCAAAGTCAATTGACACAAGTTGTCCAATCTCAACAACAAGGCGGTAGTTCTTCATCCTCATCTCAATATCTAAACTTATCAGGATCCCCGCAATTCCCTCCTCAACCTTGAACTTATGCACTTTTAAGTTGTGTTTTAGTTATAATAAACTTAGATTGAATTTTAGTTATGAGCTTTTAGCTATTATATATATATATATATATATTATATATATATATATATATATATATATATATATATATATATGAACTTTTAGTTATGCATTAATGGTTTAATATTATATATGTTTAGTATGTTATGTATGAAATTGACAGGTGAAAAACTAAGCAGTTGATATATATATATATTGATATATATATATATATATATATATATATATATATATATATATATATATATATGTATAAAATATAATAATAGCAATATATGATATGTCGACAAATACAGTATGGTTATAACCTATTCAATTTAATCCAGAATATTTTAAAAAAAAATTTAAATTGTAATATGCTACCGATACATATCAGTCGCTGGTTATTAGTCGCTGTTTTGCGATCGATAAATAGCGACCGATACTGTATCGGTCGCTAAATTCGCGATTGATAAATAGCGACCGATACAGTATCGGCCGCTAAACGGGCGACCGATAATCAGCGACCGATACCGTATCGGTCGCCGCATCAAATATCGGTCGCTCGGTTCGCTAAACGACGGATATGCAGCGACCAATACGTATCGGTCGCTGATATCGATCTCCCGCCCTCTGCAGCGACCAATAAAGCCATTTTGCGACCGATAGTAACGGTCGCCTCAGGCCTGTTCTGTTGTAGTGTTATGAATATTCCGCCAATTAATCTGTATCTGTTTAGGAAATAGATAACCTAAAACCTAACAGTGGTATCAGAGCCACCAATTGCATGCTAAAGTATTATACTTGAATTCATAAATAATTTTGTCAATTGTTGAATTATTTCATGAATTCGCTAGAATAGTTTTAATGCCTAAAATTTGAAACTTTATGAAAGTTTTAGTCTTTATTATTTATGATAGTAAATCTGGAATTTTATTGTAAAGTTTCATGCTTTGTTATTATTTATTTCTTATTATCTTTAATTAATCGATTTTATGTTTGAACTTGATTTAATTTTGAATGTTTTATAAACGATCATGTTTAATATTGTTTAACAGTAGGCAATACATGAAATAGGTCTAAATTCGCAAAATAGGATTTTGTAGAATTATTTTCTGATTCAGTTTATTTGTGGTAAATTTAATGAAAAATCAAAATAAAATATCAAACGAATTCGAACATTTCTAAATTTTTACTGGAGGTGTTTGGAAGTGTTCTGGACTTTCCATAATTTTTGTAGATTTTTTCTCAATTAAAATAGATTTTTAATTGAGTTTGCAGATCTGAAGAGAAATAAAAATCGTTTAATTCTCTGAATTTTATAAATTTGTAGAAATTTGTAAAACTTCTAAAATTTTTACAGTAGGTTACTGGCTAATCATAATATTAGGGGAAAACATTTCTGTTAATTTATCCGATCAAATTATATTTTTTAATTTTGATTTTCAGATCTGAGAGAAATAAATTTGTTGTTTCTCTGAATTTTGTAAATTTATAGAAATTTAAACATTTTCTGAAAATTTTACTGTAGGTTATTGGGTAACCATTATGTTATGAATAAAATATTGGTGAATTTTCAAAATCGTTAACTAATGTTCCTTTAATTTTCAGATTAACAACGAAGTAAAATTGTTTATTTTTCTTATTTTCATTCTAATTTTAGAAATTTGATAAAAATCCGAAATTTTTACAGTAGCATATTGGATGAACCTACTGTATGGAAAAATTATAAAATTTGTTTTTTGAACTTATCGGACTGACCTCTTTTATTTTCCTCTCAAACGGCGAATTAAAAAGGTTTAAGTCCCTAAAATTTTGTAATCTTTTGAAAATTGTTAAAATTTTGGAAAATATCATAGTAGGTTATTAGATAACACTATGATATGAGAATTTTAAGTTTGGTAAGTTTTAATATTTTATTTAAGTTTTTCATGCTCTTTTAGGGTTTAAAATTAATTTTAGAAATTAATTATCGAATCCTATTATTACTAAATCAGTTGCTAGGCATAAAATCTAATAATATTTTGTAAAGTTTAGGAAACTTGCAATATTTTAGAAGATATAGTATTTTATGCATCTTTATATTTTAGGAAAATTGAAAGTTGCAATATTTTAGAAGATATAGTATCTTCTACATATTATGATTTCAGAAAAATTGAAACTTGCAATATTTTAGAAGATATAGTATCTTTTGGATTTCTTAATTTTAGGAAAATTGAGTAGATTGTATGTAAAGGTATTTTTTATAAAATCCTAAATCTGTTTAGGTAAATAAGATTAAATTTGAAATTTTGTTTATTCTATCAATCATGCAAACTTCTAGGAAATCTTATTTAGTACTAGTCGAACAGATGCGCGCGATGCGCGCAATGGACCCGAAAGTAGGATTAACCAACTATATTCATGAAGCAGACTAAGCAAGCACTTCAATGAGAAAGCTCAACCAATCAGGTGTTTTACCTTGCTTAATGAGCAAGTTCAACCAATTAGGTGTTCTACAAAACAGTAGACGACAAATAAGAACATTCATTAAGTAGAGTAAGTAAGCACTGCAACTCGACAAATAAGAACATTCATGAAGCAGAGTAAGTAAGCATTGCAACCCCTGTCGATCTGGGATCATCATGCGTCAACTTGAATTGAAGATCAATATTGTAGGATACATTCAATTGCACACTAAATTATATTTAAGTTACACTTACTCTGAATGGTCCACTTGAACCCTTAAATGTTAAGATGCAAGGATGTCTGTATTTACTATTCGGAAAATATAAATTACATGTATGATCACAAAAAAAAAAAAAATGAATACAGTGGAATTACAGTCGGAAAATATAAATTACAATGTATCGGAATTGCACTATGGTCTTGATCCATGAATTGTACTATGGTTTTGATGCCCTCCGTGGACCTTATCTGGGTTACTACCTCTTCTGATGTAACAAGAAGATGACTGTCAGTAAACATTAATTGGGCATGCGATTCAGAGGTTCAAATATGAGTATATGCATATAGCAGGCAAACAAAACCATGGCCAGGCTGTTGATTATTTCTCAATTCCCATTTATTTCTCACAGTTCACAGAATTCTGGCTACCATGCAGCTTACTATAAGCCACAAGTCCAAAAAATTCAGTCTAAACCTGGTTGGTTTTGGGAGGGTTTGTTTCTGATGACATTTGAACAACTTGGACCTGATTGGTGTCACTGACTAAATAGACTTTGTGAGCCCAGAGGCAGTCAAGGAACTTGAAACCAATGCTGAAGAAACAAGAAAGAGACTTTAAACTGTTAAAGATACCCCACCAAGAAACCAGAAAATCAACATTTGGTTCCTATTCTATTTCCAATTACTTCTGAGGCATCTCTGAGGAATACAAACATACTTGAAATATTTCAAAAGATAATAAGTCAGCAATTGTGAAGTAGGCCTTAGTGATTAGCCTTTCTAAAGTATATTGCAGCAGGGAAAGGGGCAAAATCAGTCCATCTGGTGGCAAGAAGGATGAGATAAAATATGTCAAGCAGAAATTACCAGATGCCTTGGGAGAAGAAGAAATTCCGCAAAGGATCCGAAGAACAGACACTTGACACTGAGGGGTTACATGAGAGAGGAGTTGCATCAAGTGCAAGATAGTAACAAATGAATGCATAGAATTTCCCTGTTTGTCAATCACTGCCAACTCCCAGTGTCCTGGTTTTGATACGATGTTAAAACAATTGCAGCAGCAAGCTCCATCTACTCTGGAGAAGCCTCCTCAGATTTAAGGATAGTTTCAGTGACAGTTTGAAGCACAGAGGATTCCACAAGGATGGTTGCATTATCGTCCAATGAGGAAAGGTTGTGTAATGCTTGAAGACTTGTTGTCCTCTGTTCTGGCTTACGAAGCATTTCGACCAGTACTTTTGCAGTTTGCCTTGTGATGTTTTCTTTATTACTACAGGTCAAGGTCATCTTCCCCAATAGTGTTGCCATCTCTATCTTGACACTGTCAGAACCTGCTACCATATGAACAAGAACACCTCATTGCATAAACAATTGAAAAATATCCTTTTTGTCAAAGCTTTAGAAGATGCAAAGTTGTTTGGTAAATACATTCAATTACCAAAGTGGAAAAAAAAAACCCCATCATAACAGTAGTTTGTTTCCGGCCATATATGCACATTCTCACACATAACAGACAAGCAGTCAATGTTACAAGTAGACAAACCTTCCAAAAGCCGACTCAGCAAAGGCTCGAACCTTCCACCTGCAGCCAAATGTTCGACATTCTCGTTTACCGTTTCGAGATGCTTCAGCACATCCTTGCTAAATGAGACTTTATAAGACACTCCCGATTCTCAGCCAAGCTTGAAAGAAGTAGAAAAGCTCCTTTCTCAGATGCAATCTTTGCACGATAAGCTTCATCTTTGGAAAACTCAAGCAGTAACTTCAGGGCAGTCTCTTTCTCTTCCTCTGAGGTCCCAGCAAGACTCTGTACTGCTAATTTAGTGATACCTCCATCAAGCATAGTTGTCTGGGAAATCATGCATATTAAATTAGAAAACATCCCCAAAAGGAAAGAAGCACAAAACCTTAGCAAAACAGCATTTTTCATTTGGATTTGCAATCAAGTGCATGGCAAAAATTTATGATCAAACATATTGAGGGAACATACAGGACATCTCATATCAAATGAGAGCAATGCATAAGAGTGACCCTAAGAGATACTCCCTCCATCCCATATTATTTGTCACTTTGACTTTTTCCCCATTAGATTTGTTGTTTTAGAATTCCAATGACATATTCCCACTTAATTTATTTACGTAACCAACTTTATCTTTTCCTTTTCATTATTATACCACTATTCTCTCTCTATCAACTGTCCTCTCCACTACCAAAAACATTACAACTATTCTCTTTGGGAGTTTTATTGGTTTTTCACAAAAACCTTAAAACAACATATATATGGGATGGAGGAGTACATAATAACTTCAAAGGGTAAAACCATGATACAATCACAAACAACCTCTAAGCGTAAATCAATGAACTAAATTCAATACCACATGAAAGTCAAATCCATGAAGCAATGGTCCAGGGCCAAAGAATGACGCATCACCAATTCGTCACATATAGTTTTTTTTTTCCTTAAAAAAAAAAAAAAGAGATACCACACAAACTTTAGCAAATATATTTGGTGTACATACCTTGTTGTCTTCATCCTTTGCCATGCTTATCATTGTCATTACAGCTTTGGTTTTCACAATCAAACTGATGCTTTTGGAATAATTATTCAGCAGGCTAGTGATCAGTACAACAATACCGGCATTTCTAATTTTGTATCTGCTTTATGGGTGTCGTTCTGATATGTTATAGATGTTGGTCAGCACCTGTTCAACATGATCCAGTGCTGGAGGATCCTCCAAATATTTCTATTGACTCATTCTTCAATAGCGCCAGCCAAGTCAATGTTCGGCTTCTGCTCCAATGAGCTCAGTACCTGACCTGTGACTGGACAGATGGGATCGCGACCATCTTCTAAGCAATGTTTAAACCAATAGTCAATAGCACCTCGCTCGTAAGTCTGTGATGATTCCAGTACTACAGGCTCCTTCATCACCTTTTCAGTCAAGATCTATATTGAGCCATTATTTTTTTCACAGGTCTATGAAGTATGAACTATATTGCACTTGAATTTTCAACTTTTTACCATGGAAAAAGTTTCAACTTCCTAGATTTTTGTCCTTTGGGCAGTTGTGGATATCCAATATGCAAAAGTAAGTCATGTACAACTAAGTTCCAGGAACACATTGACGGTGTTGGAGGGCATTGGATGAGTCCTCAAACTCACTGATTCATTTTCATTATCATACCTGAAATTTCCAGAAAAACCAACACAAACGCTGATAAAAAATCAAAATTTGGTTGCCAAGTAAAAACATGCACTAAATTCATATCAAAAAATGAAAAATTCATATCAACTCAAATCCAAAAAATCAAAATCCAACCAAAAAAAAAACAAAATTCGGTTGCCGAAGTAAAAACATGCACTAAATTCATATCAAAAAATGAAAAATTAAGACCAACTCAGATAAAAAAAAAAATCAAAATTTGGTTGCCGAAGCAAAAACATGCACTAAATTCATATCAAAAAAAGAAAAATTGAGACCAACTCAGATAAAAAAAAATCAAAATCAAACCACAAAAAATTAAAATTTGATTGTTGAAGTAAAAACATGCACTAAATTCATATTAAAAAAATGAAAAAAGTGAGACCAACAACACTATTATGGTTTACCGAACCCTTATAGAGCAAGAACTGTAGGCTAAAAGTTAAGGATGAAGTCTTCATAACTATGTTCATGTTTTTATTCATATAATCATATATGAGCCAACATGAGTGCTTGCTTAAAATTAAGAGTTTAACATGGCTTAGAGGATGTGGTTTTATACTTGATTCTAAAGTTTAGCCATGATTCTAAAGTTCAGCCACTGGATTTCTAGAGCAAACACACATGTATGCCCAATACAAGTTATCTAAAATAACCATGCCTCAAATCACAGACAAAGCGTATGAAAAGATACCCAAAATAAATAAAACGGACACAAGCAAAGGCATTGGAATATCTAAAATAAACATGCCTCAAATAAAAATGTGGTATTGTACATGACAGTAAAGCTACTACTTTAACTTAGAGGAACAAAATCAAGTGGGAAATGAGTAATAATGGAAAGTCGTTATATTTTTGTAAACATACCTGGAAGTTCACCAAAATACACTCTTTTGATGCCAACTTGTACCCAGAAAACACATATTCAGGCTGCAATGACAAGGAAATGGTAAAGTGAAGACGACGTCTTTTTCTTTTTCTTTTTTTTTATTTTTTTTTTTATTTTTTATTTAAGCTCAATAAGGCACAACTTAAGAGAAACTTCCCTCTCTCTTTCTCTCCCTGTTGAAAAAAAAAATTTGGTTGGCGAAGTAAAAACATGCACTATGGCACATGAGGCTATACCTGTACCTGTTTCATAGAAAACTGAAAGTTTTTTTCAAATGGAATTCAACATGTCAGAAAGAGCAAACAGAGATTCCCTTGAGGAGAATTCTTTCTATTGGTTAGATTTGAACATAGAAATTTCAAAACTCTAACCAAACACAGAGCAATGGCGACAGACTACTTGGTGGTTCGAGAAAAATATAAATCAGCAATTTTGATGGGGCTGAAATCAATAATAATTTGCCTCTTTTCTTCAAATCATTAGCGAAATGAAATCAAATTTGAAACATACTTTTCATAGCATCCATATATGACGAGCCAATCAACAAGTATTTTCTTTTGTCATCATGTAAAATTGAGATGCCGAAGTAAAAATAAATTCATATCAAAAAATGAAAAATTGAGACTAACTAAAATCAAAAAAATCAAAATCAAACCAAAAAAAACAAAATTTGGTTGCCGAAGTAAAAACATGCACTAAATTCATATAAAAAAAATAGAGACCAAGTCAGATCAAAAAAAATCAAAATCAAACCAAAAAAAAAAATCAAAATTTGGTTGCCGAAGTAAAAACATGCACTAAATTCATGTCAAAAAATGAAAATTTGCGACCAACTCGGATCAAAAAGATCAAAATCAAACCAAAAAAATCAAAATTTGGTTGATATGTTAGCTTGATTGACAATGCTCCAATGCCGAACCCTGTCACCAAATTCTCTAAAGCAAATGTCCGCATATGATGTGAAGTCATCTCTGCACACACACAGACACACATATCTGTGCCTATTAGCTGAGTTTGTATCCAAATGAAAAGGGCCTACACTTTAGGGAATTTTTTGTTTTCTTCAAAGGTTAAGAGATGTTCTAGTGGCTTGAAGGAGAATATTGAAGAAGAGTTGGATTCCAAGTGTGCAGAAGTTGATACCATTGACAAATTGGTGGCATAGTTGGAAGAAGAATTTTTTTTAGGGCAAGGTAAGTACCCTCCATTAGGGGTGTTCATTGGGTCAAACTCGGACCAACCCAGACCAAATCGGACTGGACCGGAACCCGAAATAGCCAAAATTTTGGACCAAAGACCAGACCGGAAATAACTGGTCCCAACCCAGACCAACCCAATTAGGATTTGGACCGGACCAACCCAAACCGGTTTGGACCAGTTGAGATGTTTTTAAAAAATTTCTATTCAAATTTATAAAATGATTGATTAGTAATTAATGTATGTTATTTTGTTAGAAACTACATTTCTTTTGTATTGTAAGTTATTGTTTATGGAATTATAGTGGGAAATTTTAGAAAGTAATGAGTTATAAAAATTTAAATGATATAATAATATGGTAGAATACATAACAATATGACAAAATTTGTAGTCACATACAAATACATACAAAGTTGGCTAAAATTTAATTATCATTTACGTGAATTTATACAAAGTTAAAATAGAATGAATATATGTCAAAATATTTATCTTTCTAATTTTGAGGGGAGGGGACGTTGAATTAGGATATAATATTTTTTTAGGTGATAATATTTTAATATGCGTGATTAGCGCTACAATATCATGAATATTTTTTTTGAATAAATTTAAATTTTATAATAATTGGGTTTCCGGTCCGGGTTTGGATCTTTTCGGGTTTAGAAGACCCGGACCGAAACCCGAAAACATAAAATACTTGGACCGAAGACCGGACCGGTTATCATTCGGTCCGGGTTTGGTCCGGGTTTTTGGTCCCTTTTTTTGGGTCAACCGGTCCGGACCGAAATATGAACAGTCATACCCTCCATAATTTCAAACTTTATATAGTGAGAACTCGTATAGTTGGTGTCAAGTTTGTGGTCATTGTCCAAAGGCTACCATTTTGGACTTTGTTGATTAAGATTTTTGTGGAGAGCTTAAGAGCTTGAGCTACTGTGATTTTTGAGATTGCCTCAGTTTGTAAATGGCTGACACCCCTTTGATGTCTTTTAATACAACATTTGAATACCCGGAAAAATAATATTAAAAAAGTCTCTAACCTTTTTCCTTACATCACCAGATCACACTTCTACAACCTTTATATAGAAAGGTTCACATTGCCCGGGTAGTTTTGATTGAAACAATTAACAAATACAATGAAGGGTAGGTGAGGGATTGGCTAGAAATCAAAAGGTAGGCATCTCGAATACAGACCAGATGTGGCAGACAAATTGCCAGCCTGATTGCACGGTACAAAATCTTCAATTACCCTGTGGCTGGCACCTCATTTGTAACAGTAAATGTCGGTTTCAAAGGTGAGGAACCATAGCTTACATTGAACAGCAGAGCTGCTGTCCTAGCATTCTCTAACTATAATTTGAGACAAAAGGGTCATACAGTTCACAATAGTACCCAGCGACCAAAAAGTTCAAGAGTCTCTGGGGGTTCAATATATATTACATCTTCTCTGCTGCATAAAGCAAAAGAGATTTCCACAGCAAATAGGCAGACACTGTTCAAGAATGCTTGCTGTTTCAAACAAAGCAAACATTTACCTAGAAGTCCAAATTTCCAGGTAATCATCATGCCAACCCACTAAGGCCCAGGATCACGGAGATATGAAAAAAGAGGTGATTAGAGGGATACAACATTCCTAAAGACTATGCAGCTAGATATAATCTGTTGTGCAAAGAGTAACAAAAATCAAGCATTCATCTAAAGCCAACTACATTATAGTAGGCAACACAGAGATAAGTGACCTCACTTACATTTAACGAATCGCGTAGGGGACGAAAAGCTTCAGTCGGAAGCACTTCAAAATCTCATTGCACCTAAGTTTATGATAGAAATTCGTCAATTTGAATGACATAAGAGGATAATTCAATGTGATCAAGAACGCAGCAGAAACATCAGGGAAAATTAAATGTACCTTGCTTCTCAATGTCTGGGAGCAAAAAATTAAGGTTTTCAGATTGCTACTTGGATCATGAAGAAGGTTGTCTGCAACGTGAAAAGAGTCATCAAATGTCAATGCATCTGGAACAAGAGACGATGCAAAATAAATGGTTAAATTGAAGCGGAAACAGCGAAGAAGAGGTGTCACCATTAGGATAACAGAGTATCTTAAAAGTACATCTACAACATATTTTATGCTCTGAACTTTCTACAAGAAACCACCTTTAAATGAAACATCTTTGAAAAGCCCATTCGATTTGATTTGATTTTATCAATCAAAGCAACCAAAAAAATATTGTCACAACAAAGGTTAACCTTGATTGAGCAAACACAGTGGCAACCACCTGCATGTGACCTCATGAATCGGATAATCCTTTCTTGTGCATAAATAAGGCCCCAGTATAGCAGAAGCTTGTTAAGATCATTCAACGTGTGTGTGTGTGTTCTTGTGAAAGCTGGTTCTAGCTCCAAAAAGAGAATGTTATGGTGACTTTCTACAGGTATACATATGTTTGTAACGACTCATGAAATATGCATCTAAAATAGGGTAAGGGTGAGAATGAACCAAAAATAGCAATGAAATATTAAAAGACTTCTAGAACAAAAACCCACCACTCCAAACTGTGAACATTGTTTCTCCCCTTTCAATACATTTGCCTTTTTAAGGGTATGCAAGATAAGTTCACTGCTCTTGCCAAAACAATCCATCTTTATTTGTTTTCTAAAACTATCTCCAGAATTGGTTTCAACTTTGACTTAGCTGATCCAAGTGTACCCAGAACCATTTTTCACTTCGGTGAAAGCCATTAGCAACAGTCCTAGCACAAACTGTGAAGGCAGAAAGAGTAGTAACACTATTGGGACTTGGTCAGCCATGGAAAAATTGAAAATCAGTCTAAGGAGCATTTACAAATGCAACATGATATGAAAAGCATGCATCTACAAACTTCCACTTGCTTTACTTTTATGTTCATGACAAACACTCGCAAGTTGTCATGTCAGAGCAGTCAAAACGACTAAAACAAAAGCTCACATTTGGTCACAAACCTAATAAGCTCCACAATCCTAAATGCCTAAGTCGTAACAGCAGTTAAGACGAACTAAAGCAATCTCATCGATAAATAGACAGCACCAACTAAAATCCCACTATCATCCCAACTGCTGAATTTTGAATCAGAGTTTGAATCTTTAATTAGAAACAAAGCAACAAAACAGATCGAATTCGAAATCAGAACCTACCAAGCATCGATTGTGGGATACTTAGATTACAAACATGATCCTCCGACTCAAGAACCCGTCGTATTCATCCTCTAGCGCTTGTGGTGTATCTTGGTGCATTAATGTGACGTGAGGTTGGATCCCTGCATCTCATAATGAAGGCTATATAAAGCATCATCATTCAGAACTCATAAGGCAAATAGTATAAGTAACCATGAAGGACTTACCATTCCTAACAAGTTCATCAATCAAGTTGTTGTAATATTTCAAACCCGTTGGATTAACAGGTCCTCTGCCATCTACAAATCACAAACAGGACGAATTAGTTTTAGTATTGTTGTAGAGTAAAATAAGAATCATTGGAGGGTAATTGTGTTACCAGGTATTAGTCTTGACCATGAGATTGAACATCTGTATGCATCCACTCATGTTTCTATCATCAACTGAACATCTTCCTATACAATTCAAAACTAACAGACTGTAAAAATGACAGCATACAACATGAAAACCAAGCAGGAAAAGATATATGAAGCTTTAATCACCTTGTATTAGTGATACCCATCAGCTGCCACATCTCCATTTTCAGACACAAACCTTGCAATTGACTCTCACTTTTAGTACCATTCCTAAAACAGGTTAAACAGTACATATAGGACATTCAAATGGTCCTTTTTTCTTCCCATTTACATTGATACTTTGGTTCCTATTTACATAGTATAAACCCAACATCAACATAGTATACCACCATAACTTACCAACATGAGCATAAGTATCAAAGATGCTAGCTTTCCTTCCATCCTCAAATGTTGCTCCCTCTATTTACACCACCATAATTTCAATACAAACAACAATCAAAAGAAAAACACAATCAAATTCAACTCACTGCCAAACAAAAAAACTTATGAAATTTGCACAAACCTGGTAGGAAGAAGTGCCAGAGCCAAAAATGAAATCAGGAGGAAAGTCATGGAGGTTATAATTAGTAGCAGCAGATAGGAGTTGGTGTTTTCCCACCAAGATTAACAGCATAAACTGCAGAAAATGAGTGAGTAGGAGAGGTAAAGCTGGTGGTGTTGCTAGTCTCACGGTCTCACCATTATCACCACTTTCACAGAGCTTCTTCCCCTTACTTTGCTTTTATTGGAGTTCAACAAAGATGATAGTATAATTTTAATTTCCTCCCTGAAAGTTTGCAATTTTAAATTAACAGAGCACAAAAAAAGATAAACTATAGAGTATGATAGCCAGCTTCCCAGTAGCAGGAGCTAGCTAATCGAAAATGGATATATTTATATTTCCCTATATTACGTGACAAGCATTTTTTTCAAATATTTAATCAAAGCACGAGGTTGTTTTATTTTATTAAAACCATGCACTAAATTCATATCAAAAATTGAAAAAATTGAGACCAACTCAGATAAAAAAAAAATCAAAATCAAACCACAAAAAATCAAAAATTGATTTCCGAAGTAAAAACATGCACTAAATTCATATCAAAAAATGAAAAAAAAATTGAGACCAACATTTGCATGTCATTTGCTAAACAAATGCACTATAGTCATTTGAATGTCCTTAACCCTAAACACCGTCTTTCTACTTTTTTTTTTCTTTTTCTTTTTTTGATAAGTAGAGGCCTCTTAGCCATATTTTATTCATCCAAAACGTAAGGACTAAAGAGCAGAATAACCAAACCAAATTCCAAAGTGAGAAGGCATGGCCTTAGTGAGTCATCCACACATTGTCACCGAAAGAAAGACACCACAAACAAAACCTTACCCAGCTGTACTACCCCACATGTCCATTTGCCTTTTCTAGCCAAGTCCACCCCTGTTGCAAATACAGAAGGATCGAAGGTTGAAGTTGCAAATACATAAGCACAACTTGAGTTCATCTCTCCATGTACGAAATAACTTTGAATGCAACAGATTGGAAAATTATTATATTCGACATATGGGAGCTAATTGTGAATATTTATATAATTAACCAAAACAATATCACCATTATCAAACTCCATGCGAAAGGAAGCACAATCAACCCCCCTAAAAATAATTAAATCCCCAGATTTGTTAATCTCAAAAGTGAAGTTAATTTTGTCAGCAATCTCATTAACCAACCAAACCCTATAATCATAGAGGAATACCAAAATGTTGAGCAGTTTACTTATCAAATAGTCCCAACTCCCAAGTGATCTATCTACCTAACCAAGTAGACATATCCATGGTATTTTTGGAGCCACACTAATGAAAGTAGGATAGTTAATAAAAAATAAAAGTGAAAAAAGATTCATGTATATTTGGTCTATCGATCTAGACTACAAATAATTCAGCGAAATACACTTAAACCTCTTATACCCAAAGAATCAACAATTAAGAGTATTACCTATAAAATTAAGCGGCAAGCAAGGATTCCAGATTGATCACAATATCTTTCTTCGCCTGAGGAAATAAGAAAAAATAGCTATTAAACACCTCCTTTTTCTTTAAATTTAAGCCCAAAGTTTTATAAACAAAACTGAAAACATTAGTTCTAAAAATAACACATATTCCTATCTTCTTCTTCTTTTTTTATATCCTGTGTTCCCATCATTTATGTAACACACTCAACTTCTAAGAACCTCAAGTTTTGAAAAATTATATGCAATGAGCAAAATGTTAAATTACGAAATCTTTGTTGAAGGCTAGAAATAATGTGCAAAAAAATATGAGTTGTCCGGAAAGTTGATTTGCAGTGATGTTTTACAATGACGTCTAGCTACATAGAAGATTGACATTGAAAATAACCACATATGAAGATTGAATGTAAACCTGGTATATACTTGAATTGGTTGGTCTATCGGATTGTAACTTGTATGGCCCAACTAAAATGATCTTGAGTTGAGCATATAATTTATATGAAGAAAGCAATAGTCAGTTGTAAAGTCCCAAAAATGCAATAAGAGGTTAAGGTAAATTGAGAAGCAAAAATCTAAAATTTGCAGAAAATTGAGAAAATTATCGGTTTAGACTTCTGGACCAACAGCTTGGCAGCCATCTCCACCAGAAACTGACGGGCACCATTGCCATTACGAGGATGTAAATTTGGAGGGATTAGGAGAATAGTACATATATTGAGTTTTCCTTTGTTAATTATTATTATTAGTACTAAGATTATCCTTAATTTTGCTATTTTTTGACTTTACAGATTAATAAAGAATCTGACCTTCCTAAGTGGTTAAAATAATAGGGACTTATTAATTACAGTAATCTTATTCTAAGAAGAAATTTTGGAAGGTGATAATCTGAGGGGGTTGTCTTATGTGTTTGGAATGGAAATAATTGACAAATCAGTGAATCACACACCCACAATAAGAAACAGGGAAGAAGAATCATCACTCATGCTTTGAACCCCCAAAATAAAAGAAAATGAAAAAAAGCAAATCCTTACTGTTGACCAGACCCATTCTGAACACTCATTCTTACCCATAAAACATGATTCAATGATATCACGTAGAACTGATCCCATTTGGTTATAACACAATCCAATTCTTATCATCTGACGACGATGCTCAAACAAACTGATGCAGTATGTGCTGTGAGAAGTGCAAAAAGTGTCCGGTGTGCCGGGTAGTGACTTCATGAACAAGAGGGTCTCAACTCTCTCTCTCTCTCTAAGATTCTTCTTCCTACCCATTCACATCGTCTCATTATCTCTCTATGAGAAGCAAAAACCTCAGTTGTAACGTCCCAGAAATGCAATAAGAGATTAAGGTAAATTGAGAAGCAAAAATCTAAAAAATACAGAAAATTGAGAAAATTACCGATTTAGACTTCTGGACCAAAAGCTTGGCAGCCATGTCCACCAGAAACTGACGGGCACCATTGTCGTCGATTCTTCTACCACCTCCACTTTCTTCCTACCCATTCACATCAAAATCCTAATCAGCCAAAAAAAAAGGAAGAAAAGGCAAATCGTAAGAAGAAAAACAAAACAACAAAAAAAAAAAAGAGTGAAAGGGGAAGAAGAATTAAAGTGGAATGGAGGGAGTAGATGAGTAATGGACATGGTAGACTGGCAATTTGAAGGCACGATAGTTGAAGGGAAGAGTGAGACAGAAGGAGATGGGCAATGGGTAGTGTGTCTGCATTATGATATTGAATGGCTCGAGAAAATGCAGAAAAGTGAAGCAAAATTGACAAAAATACCCACCAATCAATGTACTATTCTACCCCCCAGTCACTGTAGCAATCTACAGGAAGTTGGGCATCCTTGCTTTTATAAGGTTATAGATTATAGATTATAGATTATAGATTTATTTCCTCATGTGTTATATTGCAATTATATATGTCTTTATAATTTGTCATTTAAAGCATGTGTTATATTTGATATAATTATTGCAATATTACCTGTTTGCATGTGCTTCTAGTATGGTCATAGATAGTCGGTTTTACCGGTCTGTGTACCGAGTTGGGTGAAATACGACATACATGCCGTCATTGAATTAATTTTAAATTTAAATTTCAGTTATTTTTATTTTAATTCATGTAAGGTTTCTTTAAAGAGGTTCACTTTGTAAATTTGTTATAATTGGAGACATCAAGTTGAGTGGGAGACCAACAGCAATGGAGGTGTCGATTCGAGTGGGAGCCTATCCAAGGAAGTTGCAAAATCCAAGAAGAGTTTCTTGAAGACTGTCAAGGCTTAGTTAAAATTAGTTTGATTAAGTATAGGTTGTCATACTAGGGGTTTTATTTATGCTTTAAATTTGTTATAGCATGTTGTTTTATTATGCCTTTTATGCTTTTCGAAAGAGTTCACCTAGAATTGCATTCTTAGGATAATAAACCCTACTCTCAAAAATGAATATGAATTATTGCTCAACCTATCGAAACACCACTTAGATGGATAAATAAAGAAAGCCAAAGCGAATTATTTGTCTATCATTAATAAGTAAGGTGGGGGCTAGGTCAATTCAAATTGGCTATCAAAATAGTTTTGGGCCAAGAGCAGAGGAAGAGAAATATTGTATTCGATACAAATTTCTTGTCAAGAGTCATTTTGAATGATCGATCATAAGATGATCCACCAAAGGTAACATGGGCTCGAGTTTTGTTGGGCCGGTCTTGTGGGTCTTGGTTAAAATTAAAACACTAAGTGAGAGTTAATAAAGTGTTTTGATTTGAAATTAAAATTAGTTTAATTCTTTTGATGAATAATAACTAAAATGAACTAATTTTGTCACGTAGAATTATTTATGTTTTTTCACTCAAACATCCACCACTAATTAAATATTGTTTTCTCCTAAGAAAGAGAAAAACAAATACATCAATTCCTTAATTGGCATCGCCATCGCAAGATTGTCTTGGAGGCGATTAAAAGGAACATGTCTTTGATATAATATTGAGCTAGGCATCAATATTAAGAGGTCAATCAAGCCAATGGATACATGTAATGTCATATTATTCATGCGACTTTAACTTCAAAATATTTGAAGAATAAAAGAAGGATTTCAATATTACCAACTCAAATCAAGTTCATTGAACTAGTTAGAGTTGATAAATATGAAACCAACAACCAGATAGTCTCGGTTAAGCTAGATAAAGGCCAATTGATGTCACTCATGTTCTGAAATAATTTGACTATTTTAAAACATGAGAAACTTCATATCCCCCTTTAGCCAAAAGGTTGGCAACCAAAGATAGTCTTTTAGTGAAAGGGAAAATAAGATTTAAGAAATCTATCAAAGACAAGAAGTCAAAGGAAAGGTAAGGACAAATAGTTGTACATACCCAACCAATGACAGCAACCGGTTAACAACCAGATCATGTATGACACTGGGAGCGTGAATATCTATAAGGAAGACTTAAGATATGATTTCAATTCTAGACAAATACGTATATGATACACACTACCCTTATTAAACCCACTTTGAGTATAAGATACCGGCTGTGAAACTCGCATTTATGCAAATGTGCAGGATCTACAGCAAAGTAGATGTACTTTGAAGGATGAGAGTCAGCCTACAAATAGGAACATGCAATTAGTTGTAGTTCCTTATGAAAAGTTGGTTGCTTATCCATTTCCTCAAGACTTATGAGAGAAATTTATAGGTGATTCTATGTTCTCATTATAAGTATTTCTTACTCTCAATTAGAGAGAGAGAGAGAGAGAGAGGATCTCGGATAAACACACCCAACACATCGAAACCAAAAGGTTTAAAAGGAATAACTCATGTTCAAACATAAAACTTGTAACTGTCTATTAATTCATGCAAATCAGAGCGCATTCAAAAGAGTCACAGTGATAGACTTTTGAATGATAAAACTTTGAAACATGTGATGTCTACAAAGCATGACTGTACCTTTTACAAGAAAGGGTGAACGTGCCAACAAACACTCATGCATATGGATGTATGTAGTCCAATTGAGCACAAGTACAAGGGATGAATTACTTCAAATCTTCAAAGATGAATAAAATAACACATGGTGATTCATGTCTATGAGATTCATCTGAAGCTGGAATGTTAAAATAGTTTGAAAATTTTCAAAATGAAGTAGTCTTGGCGAAACAATGAGAGCACTAGATACGATCGAAAGGATGCTAATGGTTGAGCCAAGAGTTTGAACAAATGACTCAAATGAAACATAATTCTGGCACTATAAGCATAAGTCATATTAATCAGAAATGCATTCAGAAAACTGCATAGTGCAGGATTTTGGAGAACATAAACTTTGAAAAGTTCAGTGTTTGTAAAGCATGCATGATGGGTAAGATGATTAAAATCACCTCTTATTGGAATTGGTGAACAAGCTAATAACTTATTAGGATGCAAGCATATTGATGTATGTGGGTCTATGAGCACTAGTGCTAGATGAAGGTTTGATGTACTTTTTTCATCACTTTCAGTGACGATTTTTAATAGATATGGGTATATCTACTTAATACGCCACAAATCCAAATCATTTGAAATGTTCAAAGATTTTCAAAGTGAAGTACAAAACCAACTTGACAAGAAAATCAAAACCCTTCAATAAGGTTGAGGAGGTGAGTATTTGAGCCATGATTTCACTGACCATTCCAAAGAATGTTGAATTGTTTCATAACTCTCTCCTCTAGAAATACGACATCTCAATGACGTATCTAAAAGAGAAATCACACCACCTTATTAGATATGGTGCGATCAATGATGGTTGAGTCAACATTGTCGATTACCTTTTGGGGATACACGCAGTTAACCATAGTTCTAATTAATGAATAAAGATTATCTGAAACACTAGAGAAGACACCACATATGATATGGAGAAGAGAGGTTCTTGAACCGTTTTCTGAAAGAAAGGAGTATCACTTCTACAAACTGTTGTAGAGGAAAGTGTTTGTGTCTCAAAATGTTTGCTTCTTAGAGAATATGTTATTCTCTAAAAGAAAGAGTGGGAGAGTTTTTGAATTTACCGAAGTTCGAGAGACACAAAACACTATAATCATCACCTGAAACTCCGCTACTTGATCCTAGTTCAAATTTTCCTATTGGTCGGGAAATTAAGAACAAGCTTGAGGTAGTTGAAGTTCCTCAAAACGTTGAGGAGGAGGTGTCATGAACATTACATCTTTAGATTGAGGTCTGTCTCGATCGAGTCGATCTAGCAGTCGAGTTCTTGGAGTGTTGCGTGGACTTTCAGTAGAGGATTTCAGCATTGGAATCTCAAAGGTCAACCTCTTCATCAGCCGGATTAGCGATCAGGTATAATTACTAAAGCCTCTGCAATTGTTGTGATTAATTGTTTTATAATCGTTATGAATATTCCGCCAGTTAATCTGTATCTGTTTAGGAAATAGATAACCTAAAATCTAACAGTATTATCCTTCACAGGAGGTTGTTGGGCATCAGACTTCTTCCTCCAAGATATCTTAGGCATGTTCTTCCTGCAAGCATCCACTCTGTAACCATACATCTTGCATTCTGAATAGACTATTGGTCGCCATTCATATTCAATCTTCTGAGAGTATAAAAAAGCCTTCTTCATTAATCAAAGATACATATTCTGGGAATGCATGATCAAGATCCATTTTGACTAAGATCCATTCTGAGAGGTTTGCCAAGACTTTTGGGAGTACCATTACAACCAAAACAATTTTCCTGTGATTAATTGTTTTACAATTAATTATTAGCAAATAGAGGTTTGTTATTGACGACCCCACATTTACTTGTTTTGGTTGTGGCAGCTCAGAATATCTTGTGAAGGACTATCCTCACGCTAGAAGAAACAAAGACGAGAGAAATAATCTGCCTAATCGTCAAAACCACAAGGCAATGATGGTGATATGGATTGATAGTGACTCCAGCGAAGGCTAGAGTGAGGCAGAAGAAATAGCTAATGTCTGTCTAATGGCAAACGCGAGTGAAGATCAAGATCCTACCTCAACTCATGATGAGGTAACATTAAAGGAGCTCCTCACCTTTCCTCGATCTAACCTTGCACACAAATTTCTTAGCTTATTCAAATACTCTAGATCGTTAATTGAAAGAATCAAGTACCTCACTTCACATGGCGGTCACTTAAAAGAACAATAGAAAGCTTGAATGCCAGAAATGGCCTACTAGTGGCTAAAAATGTTAGATTGACAGTGGAGGTTAAAGGTTGCTATAAGGACATCACACGTCTGTCCAATGAGGCCGTCACAAAATCTCATCCATGTACAAATATTGGACCCATTCTTCCCACTCCAAATGTTCCAACTCTCAAACACTGTCAAACAAATGGTCCTCCCAACCGTCCACATAAAGGACCTCTCCTCCCTACTCCAAACCTGACACCTTTCAGAAGACCTCCTCACATAAATATTCCCATGGCAAATAGACACAAGTCCTCACAGAGTCTTAATTAAATCTTCAAAATCTCCCAGACCCCATAGAGTTACTAAAATTTGGGTCCCAAAGACCTCACCACAAGGATCTCATCCTTGGTTTGAAACCAAGAAAGGTATGACGTCCCCTTCTGCAAATATGCTTCAAAATCAACAAGGCTGGAAAGAAACCTTTGGAGACAAATACCAAGGAAATATCCGAGACATTGGGAAGATCACAAAATAGCACCTCCTACACCAGCCGAGGGGGAGCCTTTTGTCATCAGGACCTCAACCTCTTTACAGGCCGCTCAAATTGAGGGGGAGTTCTACCATCCCTCCTCCACGCATGAGGTCCCTCTCCTCCTCCCAGGTACGTCCATTCACTGGTTGTCTGGACTTCTGATATCCTTATCAGTATGTCCTCTCGGGCACCTCAAAATTTAAACTGGATCCAGTCAAGACGTCTGACTACCTGTTCCATAGGTAATTTAGATTCTTGCCCTTTTTGAAAATCAAATTCAAATCTTCCCAAAATCATTTTCTCCTCCTATCCTTTCTCCCTCCCTCTTCCTCTCTTTATTTTGGCCACACAATATAGTGCTTGTACTCTCCTGTTTACTCTTTGTCTGAAAGACAAAAAGGGGGAGCAATTCTTCCCTGGCATGTACCCAACACTTAAGTATTTTGCTCACACTTGCTGTGATCTATGAACTGCTCTATTGCCTGCTTATTGCTTGGCCTATATGTATATGTTGCTACCTGGATATATGTCATGTATGTCATGTATGCAAATTTTGTCTTTCAAACAAAAAGGGGGAGGTTGAAGAAACAGTTAACACACCTGAGTTATATACTTGCTTTTGAAGATATTGGATCGAAAGGCAAGTCCATAAGCTTCCAAAGAAGTGAAGATTGAGAATCAAGGCAAAATTCGAAAGTATCAACAAGCAAGGAAAGCAATTGAGAAATGCGTTGAGGATGAAGAACCCGCCTATAAAGAGCCCTAAAATGTCCTCTCCAAAGAGATAATCGATTCCAAGGAAGTGTAATCGAAGTGTAGGAATTTTAGTGAAGAAAATTCTGAGTTGTAGCCACTAGTGTGTTAGTGGTGAGTTTTGTAACTGGAAGAGTGATTCTGGTGAGGCCCTCACGTTTGTGTAGCTAAAGTGAGAGTGGTTCTATCTTTAGTGTTTGTATCTTCGTAACCCTCCTTAGTGAGGTCTGCCTACAGAAGCGACATTCAAGCTTCTGACCTTGTAAGCAGTTATGAGGACCTCACAATCCTGAAAATGTCGAGTACTCTAATCTCCTCATCTCTCATTGTACCTCAAGCTTTATTCAATAAAGAAGTATTATTCAGTCTAATCTGTTGCTATTAACGTCCTTGTGTTTATAAGTGCATGCAGAAATATTTATACAACCCTATTCACTCCCCCCCCCCTCTAGGATTATTTAATATTGGTTTTGATAAGAACTTCTCCGTATAACAAATGTTGTTCGTTGTCTCTTGGGTTATGTTTGGTACATGGGTGATAGGATAAAGATGTTGAACTTATATGCTAGTATCCTTTCCTAGAAATATGAAGGGAATAAGAGACATTTGTGATCTTTCAATTCTTAAGTGACGTTCATAATCTTTCAACATATCTTCTTTTCATGTAATTTGTTTCATAAAATTCTAGACCTAGCAAAACTAAACGAGACCTGAAAGTCGAATTGAAAACCCAAACTCAAACTGTCACCCGAATGGATGATCATCTTTGACCCAATCCGAAGAAAACCGAACCCAAAATCAATCTAGAACCCAATCGAAAGAACCTCACCCGAACCAACTCGAATGATACTCACCCGAAGTCAAACCAAACCCGAGTACGATATGGAATTGGTTTACCCGAGGCAAACCGAACCGATCTTCAATCGACCCGAACTCGAACCGATTCGCCCGATTGCCAAGTCTATAAATCTCCCTTATAGTGAGAACGTGATGTGGTTGTCCAATCCATTCAAAATAGCTTGTCCTTAAGGAATGTAATTATAGGCGTGTTCTACCCCAACTCTTTCATGCAATCCACTTGATTTAAAGTTGGTTGTTCCTAAGGAATGCAATGTTAGCTCCTCCCATGGGGTCTGTGGTGACCAGTGACAAGAATGGTGTATGTAATCCCTCTTTTAGGAGACAATGAGACATGGCAAGTAGTCAAGACTCAAGATACAAGTAGTAGTGGTGTGGGCACTTCTGGTGTCATGCAAAATCCATCTCACAACTCATTGAAAGCTAGTAGTTCTATTTCCTGATTGCCTTGATCCTAGTTCCCGACTATTGTTGCCTCTCATTCTCATGACAAGACAAAGGGAGGAAGTTTAGGAAAGCCTCTATATTTTTGGATTGTTCTATCTTCTAAGTCTAAAACTGTTGATAAGCTTCAGTTTCTACTTCATGGTATTCCTTATTTTGCCAAACATGTTTCTCCTAAATCCGAGGATATCATCTCCTGATTATGATTTCTTAGTCATCGTCTTTGTATACCCTCTCCGCTAAAACTCAAATGAATGTCAAAGATCAAGCTAATGTTGACCGCTCCATAAAGCAAAGTTAGCCTCCAAGTGTAAAACAACCCGAACTGTTAAAATTTAAAAAAAAAATCAAAGTATATTATTTCTACAAACAATACAAAAAATGTGTACTTCTATTTCTGACTTTATTTTGTAACAGAAAATATTGCTTGTACATATTTAAATAAACTTGGCTAAATTTGAATAAGTCGAAATGTACCTTTGTCCAACTAGTGAAAAGAATATGCCCTTAGCCCTTAGAGATGAAATGTAGATGGCAGAAAGGTATCATGAAAATCATTGAGGCTTTGTATTTTGGCTATTACTCCCATTAGGAGTATTACAAAAGATCTAAAAACAAAAAAAGAAACCTAGGAAACAAAAATGTAATGATCATGGTTGTTGATTTAGATGGCTGCAAGCTTCATGGTGTGAAACACTTTCAATGTCCATCGTCCACTTCCCACCCTGTTGTCTTTTTTCTTTGTCAACATGGACCAACATTGCACTGTTGAAGGCTCCGTGCAACTGTTTCGTTATGCAATTGTATCAAATTATCAATGCTTTCTCCATAGTCATGTCTAGTTGCAACACCAAGCACCCGACCTGTATTTTGTATTGGGACCCGTGTCATATTGTATGGACACTAGTATATCAGTCATTCAGGTGACGCAAAGCAACATATAGTGACATGAGTAATGTACATGTTACAATTTTGCGTTTTTGAGTCTTTGATATTGTTGTACTAGGAGTTTCATTCTGCGAAGAACTTTTGACAGTTGTAGTATTTATGGTATGTCTTGGTATGTTTTGGACAATTGTGGTATGATAGTGTTGTATTGTCGTCTGATTGGTGTTTCAACTGATTGGTGTTTCAACTTTGAACACTTTTGTATCCCTTATTGTCTTGCAAATAATAATTTGGAAAAAATGTCTAGTCACACCAACCACCAAAATACAGCACAAATTTTTTTAATGATCCAAAATATAGCACAAAGATTGTCAAAAAAGATGATTGACAAACTCAGATTTCAAATACACCCTTAATTGAGTAATGCAATCTATAATACAGCCACTCTATCCATAATGACGGGCACAAATCACAATGAAAATCTTTGTTCTTCAAACAGTCGCAACCTGCGATACAAGCGAAGCAGATAGCAAAAACTGTTATGAAAGCCTTTTCAATCAGCACTCCAGACCCATGCATCTAATTACCAAATACCAATGGTGCCTCCAACAACCCCCCCCCCCCCCCACCCAAAAAAAAAAAAAACCAGAACCCAACCCCGTCCACCGGTTAAACACACCTTGAAAAATGAACATTATGGCGGCATTCACCATTTTCTGTTTTCCTTTCTTCTCTTCTATCGAGAAGTCCTGCTTGGGCAGAGCAAGACGATCAAGCAATTCCTCACAAACAGTGTGATGATGTTAATCCGAAGTGGCAAGTGCCGACTGCAACACCTCTTCAAGGTACTTCTCAGCAGCTGCATACTGTCGTTTCTTGTCTTCTATTGCCAGGGAAGCCAGTGCCTTATCCTACAACAATCAGTGTAAAATTATAAGCATAAATCAGAGTTCATCATCTCTGACGTGAAAAATAAATTAGAGATGCATAGTGTGATAGCATTGGGATTTACTGGAGGCAAGTCTTGGTAACTCCTGAGAGTATCAAGAATTGGTTGGGTTTTCTTCTCCAGCTCCTTCCTGTGTTCAGCCATCTCAACGAGCACCCCATGGCTAATTTCTGGGGAATAACCCACACGGTTCAGTACAGCCTGTTCCACCATCATACAGCAACAGAAGAAATGGGACACTAGTCAGTGCCAAGTTGCAAAAGAAAGAAACTGACTGGCAGAGTAGGTCAATGAGTTGGCTTCACAGGATAGACATGGAAATAGAACTAAACTAGGAAACAAACATGTAATATAAATAAATAAATAAATAAATAAACCGCAATCATATTCCATTGTTTGATCAGTTGAAGTCCTCAACAGTCACACTCAACTACTGAGATTAACATAATACACGACCTTTAGCTTTTGATCCACACCAGAGTAGCACTAGTCGTCAATAAGCAATTAAGAACTCTGTTAGGCAAGGTCTATGGATAGGAGGTCCCCCATTATCTGAATAGCCTGAAAGACATTAACCAAAGGCAACTGTTTGGCCCAGGGGACACGCGAAGGGGGGGGGGGGGGGGGTTTTAATTAAATGTCACGACATTATAAATGACAGCTGATTTGCAACTAATAATACAACCAGAGCTGAAGCAAAAATGGCACAGTGCCACAGCCCCTTTAGTAATTGCACCTGTAGAGAGATGGGCAAAGTAGCATCATTTAAGATACACCAGTAAGACATCTCTGCACATAGGTCAAAACTGATTGAATAGACTGTTGTAATGCAATCGGTCTCTCGTCTGTATTAGTTGATCTCCACACAACCCCACCCACCCCCCCCCCCCCCAAAAAAAAGAAAGGTTTTCCAAGTGATTACTGATGTAGCTAAGCTTTTCAGTTTCATAGTACTTATCACTTTATAATTCCAATGACATAGTGATGACTAGTTTGCCAATTTTGTCCTTATTAATCCCCCCCCAACACACACACACACACAAAACCGCCTCTCTTGGCCAAAAATATCAGTTAAAGTGAATGGAGGGAGTATTATATCTAGATAGTTGTTTGGGGCAAATGTAGTGACATATTCAAGACAAGGCCACCATGCTGAGGTAAAACTCCAAGCCAGTAACTGGGAACATGCACTTCACGAAGAAGGCACACAGGATTTTTAGTCATCAAATCCACGACAGAGAAGCAAGCAAAAATATAACCAAGTCAGCAGCTACATCTGGAATCCTATACTAGTTATTGCCTATTGGTATTTTAGACCGAAATTGAGCATCTTCCAGACTTCCACTCTGTCCAAAATATTTCAAACTTTCTCACTGAGATTCACATAAAGCAAGGTCAATAAAAAGAGGAAAAAACAAAATTCCTAATGCAGAACCGAGGAAAAAAAAATCAATAAAAAGAGGCAAAGAAGATAAGCCATCATCATTGGAGAGTTGTCAGTACCACAACAAGCTAAACGTATGGTGCAAACTGAATAATTCATCCACCAATTTCTAACCCCTCAGTTCTTGACACATTACACAAAGATTCTTCCAGTTATGCAAGAACTATCACGTTCCACCAAAATCCTGAGCCAAGCACCCACAACTGATCAGTCAGTCCTAAAGTTCTCTCTCCCACACCCCCATCCAAATATAATTTTCCCAATCCAGTCAGAGTATCAACCAGCTGAACAGCATTAAATAGTGTCATTCCCTAATCCCTACATGATCTAAGAAAACTAAAACCAAGCACAGACATTACAAGAATCAAAACAGACAGGATGAAAATCACACAAGACTATTTCTATTATCAAAACAAGACACCTCATATCTTCGTGCCCTGCATGGTAAGATTGTAAGCAAAGACATTACCCTGATTGCACACCAACTTCTATTAACTATCATGTGATCATGTCAATATTAATTAAATATGAAACTATCATGATAGAACTAAAAATAAACTTCTTTTTATTACTTTTTACTATCAATTGCATTTCCACTCAACAAATCATAAGAATTATGCCTTTCTTTTTATTCTCATGGGTCATTACTTTCACATTCCAAGAACATTTACTAATTTTAACTATCATTATCAAGAGGCCAACAACCTTAATGTCCATCATACAGGAACAAAAACCGGATTTTCCCATGGATGCCATCAGAAGCACGTCACATCAACTATTAGTTCATTAAAGTGAAGCTAAATTGTCACATAGAAATGATAGAATACAAGAAGCAATTACACTAGACGACCTAGTCATACTAGGAGCACAATATGGGGCACAAGCAAACCATCCTTGAATCTTGAACAAATAACTAGGGTCATTTTATTATGAGAGGTATCCCTGAAGATCATCACTCTTCCCATATTCATAACCATGATGTTCAGCAAAATCTGATAGCCTATCTTGAGAGAAGACAAGCTCAAATTCATAAAAGAAAAGAATGCACAGTACAACAGTACCTTGTAGGTTGAGTATCTTTGATTGTATTCTTGCTCTTTTGAGGC
Organism: Portulaca oleracea; assembly: GCA_029582165.1. Classification (NCBI taxonomy): domain Eukaryota; kingdom Viridiplantae; phylum Streptophyta; class Magnoliopsida; order Caryophyllales; family Portulacaceae; genus Portulaca; species Portulaca oleracea. The sequence continues at coordinate 22,842,687 of CM055880.1, forward strand.
CATTACAGCTAAGTTTGTCTTCCAATTTTCAATTTGACCCTCACACGGTGCTAGTTCCTCTTCCAGCTGAGCAAGTATCCTGAAACATACAAGACCAAATACAAATTAATATCTTAACCAAGAAAAGAAATCAGTCAGACATAGCAAGGTATCATCTGGAATTTACAACATTATATGCTTTAACACCAAATGTACCTATCCTGTGCAGTTAAAACCAACGAGATAACGTTCATGTAATAGTATCCTGCTATTTTTGAGAATGTCACAACGAAGCATACCTTTTCAAGTAAGTTAGCCTCGCTATAGCCTTTCGTGTATAATCAAGGAGCACTTTGGACTCCTTCTGTACCTTAGATCGCTTTTCCTCCACTTCACTCTTTCTAAGAGAAAGATCTGCCATTGCCACAAGAAAACTAGAGATGCATTCATCTTAGTAAGTCCTCAAAATTAAGCCACGAAACTGAAAGCACAATTAAACACATCTAACTTTTGAGAGATTCCCACCTGCTTAATTCCGTATCTCTCACATTCAACAAATTAGCAACCCTAGCCAGCACCTGTGCTGAACCCACCACACTAGAGGGCAAACTCTCCTGTGCCAATCCTACATTCTCCAATATCTCACGGATCCTGGCAGCTAAAGTAATCAAAATTCCCTGTCAACAATCATAAGCCAAACAGATAAAACAACATATGAATCAATTATGTAATGTTTGACTGGATGTAGTCAGCTGTCAGCCTTGTATTGCTAAAAGTTTGGTAGTATGATACACGAATCGCTTCTAATTACTATTACCACATTGCACAAATTATGCAATCAAAATTGCATTACATTACTTCCAAGTTTCAATTATAAATCTTAGTACATCTACCAGCATGCGCTGATGACTAACTCATCATCCCCATTTCGGCTGGAATTGAATCACTTGAAAATATAGATTTTCCAAACCTTAAAAGCCAATGAGCCCAAGACATTTTGTAAAACCCATTTAGAACTTGGTACGAGGACTAGCTAAAGTAAACTGAAACTGCCATTGCTATGAATACCATTATCCACTGACAAAAATGACAAAAAAAGTACAGTTTTCAGATGAGATCATAGGAAAAGTGCAAAAGGGTAACCTTCCGAACGGTACTCAGCCGCCTTCTGACGGAAATCATTGGCAACAATGGAAGCAGCTTGAGTCTTAGCTTGGGATACAGTGGCAAGATTGTGTAGATGGGAAATACTCCGGGAGGTGTATTCAAATTCAGGGACATCTTTACCAACAGCATCAAACTGAGAAACAAGCCATGATTTCACTTCCTGAATCCGGGCAGCATCAAACCCACTACCTTTTGCTTCACTACTTCCGGGCCGATCAGACCCAGATGCTAAATCACTCATTCCTGCGCTGATTCAAATTTAAAGGCGGTAAGAAATAGATCCTTTAGATGGA